>JAJLSQ010000057.1:0-86021 GCA_030567715.1 Nakazawaea wyomingensis | reverse complement strand
TTTATACATCTACACAAAGAAACAAATAGGAAAGGGCCTTTTAAGATAAATATGGTATGGGGGGAAGGGGGGGGGGCTATATTCTAGGAGTTGTCGATCTGCTCAATCTACCATTTGTGGTACGTCCATTTCCTGAATCAACTATATTGTTGTTTCTAACTATTGCATTAATCTTATTATTATAACTGACCAAAAATTCATTTTGTCTTTGTAAAGTTTGTGAGAAATATTTTTCTCTAGAATCAAAATTATTTTGCAACTCTGTGGCAATCAATTCTTGAGTTTTATCATCCAATTTCAACTTCATTTGATCATTTTCATTGGTGATTAATTTCAATTTCATTGAAGATTCCAGCAGTTTTGACGAAGCCAATTGATAATTTAATCTGATCTCCTCATTCAACTTGTTCAAAGTCTCTAATTCAGTATCATCAATTTCAATGGTTTCAGTTATTGGATTTTGTAAAATACTTGTCTTGAATTGTTTTAAATTTTCCAATTTTGATAAATCAGAATCAAGTCTCTCCACTCTTTTAGTCAAAGCATTTAAATCAACTTCTAAAGATTGTTTCAGCTTAACACTTTCACCAATCTTGACATTGGTTTCTTCAATCTTTCTTTGCATAGCACTCTGATTTGCCCTTACTGGGTTCAATTCTATATTTTTATTCACAATCAATTCGGAAACTTGACTGATATTATTCTTGATCAACCAAGTCAAATTCAGTTTATAATCATTCAAAGTCATTTGTCGTTCGATTTTCAATTTTTTCAGTCCACTAGATGGTTGAAAACTTAACTTGTTCATCACATCTTGATTATTAGGTACCGTTGATAAATTTCCCAAGTTAATAGCCCATTCCTCTGAAGAATAATTTTCAAGCCATTTCAGGTTTATATGAAAATCTGGTACTGATTCATCTCTACTAACGATGGAACGAGAAATCAAATTTTGTAAATCGGTTTCCCCAAGTAATTTCCAATGTTCAATGGTATTAAACAGTACAATCTTGATCAAGGGTATTAACTTATCATCACAACTTCTAAGTTGTCTGAAATAAATCATATTTGATAACATTGCATCGAATGATATAATGAAATTGAATTTCAAATTTTCATTGAGATTTATAGTCTTTAACTGATTAGACGAAAATAAATGTAATGTTAATTTATCCTTTGGATTCTTCTCCAAGTATTGTAATTGTGGGTTATTCTTACTGATCTTTGGAACATAATCATCACTTCTTTTCCTCTTGTATGTACCAGAGTGATGATGATGTGAAGAGTTTAGTCGATTTGATGATTCTTGATAGTTGTTAATTTCATATAATGAAGCCCCGGTATATCTCTTGAAATTTAATCTTCTCCCCAATAAATAGCTCTCAACCAAGTCAAGTTCTTTAATGGTCTTGGCCACCACTATTACATTATATTTAAATTTTTCCAATTTGTTTATCAACTCGTCGAATTTTTCAAATTTTCCCGAATCTCTTATCAAGGTTGGAGATGATTCCATCAATATGAGTTTTTTCGGTATAAAATGTTCCACCAACAAGTATGGGTGGCTCAGTACACTTTGCCAGTTATGTACTAGTAATTGGGACATTTCTGTGTCAGACAAGTAACGTGATGACTCACCATTAACATTTGAATCTGATTCTTCCTTTTTAACAACATTCTTCTCGTGTTGCAAATTATTTTCGATATTTGATTTATGAAGTTGTAATAGTACCTCAACTAAATTCTTCTGTAAACGGGTCAAAGGTGATGGGAGATGATAAGTATTATCAGCGGGAAGATCCAGTGAAGAAGCGGACCCTATTATAGAAGTGATATCCATCTTTGCAAATTCCAAACTGAACTGAACTGAACTGACTAACTCTTTTTTTAGATTCTTCTTTGAAACAAAGACAAAGAGTAAGTTGTTTTGTTGTATATATGTAGATATTGTATCCTTTTGGGTTTTTTTCACTGTTTTCTTTTTTTTGACTTGTTCTTTTCTTTCCTTTTGGGAATTTTGCTGCAAGGCGATCTTCGTTTCTTTGTTAAAGGGAAAAAAAAGGGAACTTAAAAGAGAAAAACCATTATATTTAATTGATTTTGACAAAAGGTGCGATAAAACATATAGAACAATGGAATAGAATGGAATGAATTAAACCAAAAAAATTAAAACTTTCTAAAAACTTTATTAATGAAATCTTCTCCGATTTTTTACAACTAACTAACTAACTAACTAACTAAATGCATTTATTTAGTTCGTATTTTGAACAACTAATCTAGCCAAATGTTCAAAGAAGGTTTTCAACGAAACATCCTCGGTGTGTACAACTGATCCAGCACCACCATCACTTGGAGGCACATAACCCATAGATGAGGCACCTTGTCCATTCAGATAATTAGAATCATTCTCAGATGGATTCAATTTCGAATACAAAAATCTAGCCTGTGATTTTCCCTCATCGGTTTGAACATATCTTGGTAATGGGAATCTTTCACTAATGATGGCTGCAACTTCCTCCTTTGGTGCATTGAACATTCTATAGACATGAGCATACTCTTCTTCATCCAAACCGGCATCTCTCCATTCCGCGGCTGTGGTACCATAGTATATCACTATATAGAAGAACGCATCTAATAATAAGACACGGTCTTTTTTCAATGAAACTGAATCTAGCAATACCAGCTCAGGTTCTAAAGATTCTGCAGAATATGAAGTTAAAGTTGGTTGAATCATAATCAAAGAATCGGCAATATCAGTTCTTAATAAAGTATGATGATAGAATGCTGTTTCATCTGGTGAAAAATTGAAAACTTGTAAAAATTGTGATCTTCTCAAATGATAGATAAATTGAGGTAATAATGAAAATTTTGGTGATAAATGGAAACTTTGAGGTTCATTCTTACTATAATCCCCAAATAATGTACATAATTTCACCAAAGTCTTATCTATCCATCTTAACAAGTCACTGTATTCACCTCCATTATCCAACTTGTTTACAATCAATCTGGCCAACAAGACAGCTGCTGCTTCTTGATCAAAACTATGGGATAATTCCAAAGTAGTTGATGTTGGTCTCTTCAAAGTCGTTACTCTCAATCTCCATGACCCATTTGTATGTCTGTATGTAGTTTGATACTGAATGGTAACTTCTGGTACTGAGGATTGTCTTTGATCTTGAGTTGGAACAGTTTGCATCTCGAAGAAAATACTATAGGTGTGTATTGGTGATAAACAATTTAACTTCCATTTCTTTGTAAAACCTTCACCAATTTGAGTATCGGCAACATTGGTTCCATCTTCTTTCATTGAAATTCCGAGACCAATCATTCCAGAAACTTTCAACTGTTGAGAAGTCAAAACTTCTAATTCTCCACCTTGATAACAGATTGGATAACCATCTTCATCCTTGTTGAAAATTGCAAAAAATGAGTTTTTGAAAATCGATGTTGTGAAGGAATCAGTAACTACAAGACAACCTCCTGTTAAATTGGCAAGTGTCTTCATCTCATATATACCAACTTGATCATAACAACCTGCGAATATGTCAACTGAGTATGTAGAGGTTGAACTTGGATCAAAATTTTTATCTTTTAAATCTTTTTTCAAACCTGAACCTTTGATCAGTAATTTTTTATAAAATTGAACAGCTTTCTTGTAATGTTTTGCAGTTAATTTATCAATATCACTATGAGATCTAATAGGTTCTTTTAATTCTGTACCAACAATCATACCTGGACCAAAAGTACATGGACCACCAGCAAATAAAGTAATTTTGGCTGCACATTGTTGGAAAGCACTTTCGATTAATGAGGTGGCAATAGATATAGCACTTCCTGTAACTCTCATTGGTCTCTTACCGGCAGGTACTACCCATTTGGAACTTTCCAAACTCTCCAAGATTTTGGTGATTTGGAATTCGGAATCACTTTCACTTAATGGTAATAAAAATCTGTTAACTGTTGATGAAGCGTTTGATTGTGAATTGTATTGCTCAAACCATGATCTTTGACAATTACCAGAAATCTTCAATTGATTTTGAATGTCAACAGTGTTATATTCTTTACCTCCACTGAAAACATACTTCTTAAAGACTTGATCAGATGATAATTCATGAACATTGACAACGGAATCAAAAGTTATCAAACCAACTAAAGCTCCCGGTGGGTGTAAAGATAATGAAGTGATCAAGACATTTTTCAACGCCTCTAAATCCTCTTCTTCTTGACATAAATCAATTACGTACAAGAAAACAGGTGGAGGTGGGACAGATCTAGCTTGTAAGACATATTCGATAGTTGATGATGAAGGATCTAATTCCAATGGCAACTGACTTTGAGACAAGTTTGCATATTGAGCTGGTAATTGATTTCTTGTTGAACAAACAGCACATGTCCAAATTTTGGCAACAATATCAATTGGATTGTAAGGATTCAAGACACCATGACAACTACGACAACGAACAGGATCATAAGCTGCAATGGCCAAGTTCTCTTTCGAGAATAAAGGTGTATATAATGACCCAACTGGCATTGCTATATTTTCCGATTCGGATTTGGTGACAGGGAACGAGTTCCAGTTGAATCGAACACCATCGATCTCTTCATTCAGATAAAAATCCTAAAAGATTCAATCTTCATGTTAGTATATACTATAATAAATTGGTATCTAATGTTTTCAAATAAATGTAACATGCTGATCGATCTGATTGATTTGTTGACATTGATTGATCTCCAACATGCATTTTCAGTTATGATCTTTGTGAATGATACATACCATGATTGATTGATGTTTCTGTTGTTACCGAATAGCAGAATGAAGAAAAAAAAAATCTAGTGGATGGAGTATTAGATGTTTTTCTATATATATACCTCGGAGTGTATCTATCTATCTGTTGATCTGTTCCTCTGTCTGTCTATATGTCTGTTTCTCTGTTGGCATTTTGAAAAAAACAACACAATGAGTTTTTCCTTTTAGCCCTGAGCGCTCGCTCGCTCGCTGGCTGGCTGTTCCTTTGAGTGTTTCCACACAACCAAACAATGTGGGTAGTGTATATTTGTGCGATTTTTTACAATCTCCTTCTCTGGGGCGGTTTCGTATTACCTATTACAGACATCTTATGCTACTTCTCTACTTCTCTTTCTTTCATCTATTCTTTTGTAAGTGGCTAAAACACTTTGGGCAAAAGGTATCATCTGCTTATCAGAGAATGAGTTGATAAATTTTGGTAGAAGCAGTTGTTGTTGTTGTTTTTTCCTTTTTTTTGAATATAAAAGGCTGAAAACACAAAGAAAGTTTTCAAGATAGGTCTAGTCTCCTGATAAAGGGAGATGTATCACTATTAGATTTCTTTTTTACATTTCCCTTTGTGAATAATTTTTGTTGTTGCTTCAGTCGAAGTGATCTCCCATCAAGTAGTTTTCTCTTGATCTTAAGATCTAATGATTTTGTGCCTATGATCTTTGATGATAAAACACATTTTAAATGTTGATAAGTAATAGATTTTTCTTCTAATATTTACCCCATAAATTATATATATAATTTCAACTATTAACAAACTTTTCTGTTCTATATAGAATAACCTTTTTTCAAATCAAATTATATAGCAATCAGATCCACAAACAAAGAACGAGCAGATCTATCCAATTACTTTGAATTTGAAACTTGTCTTCAGTTCGAACTCACATAGAGATAGAGATAGAGATAGAGAGCTACATAGTCGTGCTCTGTAAATCAAAAATCTAGAGACGTTTGAACAAAAAAGAAACGAATAAAAAAAAGAAATAGAGAAGGTTTACACACAAAAGTGATTACTAATTTCTTTCGGTTTTTAAATTGATATTCATATTTAATATATATTTCAATATCAATACGCTGCTGCCAATTATCAGTGGATAGAGTCATAGTTTTTGTTCGCCTGATTAATCTTATATCAATTACAACTGTCTAAATGTCTTCTTCTCCAGCTGAGTCATTGGCTCATACGAAGAGAAATAACACTGATATCAGTGGGAATAGGTCAGAATCTCCAGTCTCTACGAATAAAAGACATGAATTAGATTCAGGTAATAAACCAGGTCGTAAACCGATACAATCAGAACCAAAGAATAAAAGAACTGCCCAGAACAGGGCTCTGCAAAGACTGTTCAGAGAGAGGAAAGAACGTCGTATGAAGGAATTGGAAGATAAAGTTGCCAATTTGGAAGGTGAAAAAATGGATTTACATAACGAGTCTGAATTCTTGAGAATTCAGGTGGAAACTTTAATGTCTGAATTGAAGAAATTTAGAGGTGATGTCGATGTATCTGATTTGTTGCCTAAAAAAGTGCCGGCAATTTCTAGTCAAAGTTCAATAAAGAGTCATAGTACAGACTCCAATTCATCACCCAATGATGAACAATCTACTCCATTATCTTCAGCAAGTTCCATGAACATGAAAACTAGTGCGTCATTTGATTTCCCATGGACTGGTTTAAAGCAACCATATCGTGCTAATACAGCCATCAGTAGTGAATCATCGGGAAGTGTGATAGATAAGAGTGAAACAACTACACCAAAAATGTTCAATAACCCTGGTTTATCAAGTGTTAATAACGATTCCATATCTTCCAATTCTTCTTCTGTTTCTACGTCGAATAGTCCTGGTGATTTACAAGAGATAAACTTAACAAGAGAAGATGGACTGTTCCCATACTTTGATCATAGTTTAAGAAGATCTTCAATTTTGAACAATGAAATTGCTGAAGCTGATGAACCATTCGATGAAAAACTGAATGAATTCTGTTTGAAATTGTCTGAAGCATGCGGTAGTAAATCTTGTCCAATTCCAAAGAGTTTCTCAGAAAAAAATACGTTATCCGCATTTAGCGGGAATACCATTCCAGGTAGCACTTCTAAAATTAATTCCCCATTCAACTTCAATGATCAAAGTCCATTATCTCCATTCATTCCAACAAAAGAACAAAACGGTGTAACAGATCAAGGTATTAATCAGCTGGAGATTGATACTTATTCATTTTTGGACCAAACACCATTTGACCCTTCAATTGCATTTGATATTAATGATTATGGCGATTTCTTGAATAAAGATGATCAAAACGAAGAATTGGATAAGTTGGTCACTGAAGAAAGCTTGTATGATCCTCTTGGAATGTTTGCTTCATCCACCAAAGAATTAGATAGTATCACACCTTTGAATCAATCGTCGTATCCACCATCAATAATAGCACCAGGAAAGATAGAAGAAAACCAAGATTATAGCTTTTCTAAAACAGCACAAGATCCAGAAATCAAAGAGGAGGATAAGGATGCTATCGTTCCGAATACAGATGATAATTTGATGAAATGTTCCGCCATCTGGGATAGAATAACTCAACATCCTCGTTATACAGAAATCGATATCGATGGATTATGTACCGAGTTGAAACAAAAACTGAAATGTAGTGGCAAAGGAGCCGTTGTTGATTCGAAAGAAGTCAATAAATTATTAGATGGAAATTACTTGATTAATACCGAGACTGATCCTAAAAATTGGTTTGCTTGATTTTTTTCTCCAGCTTTTCATGTTAATGTGTTGATGTTGTTCAAATTCTTTTTTTATATAACTGATGAGGTGTTTTGATTATCTTTTTTAATGTTTCCAATCTTTTTTTCATTTAAATATCCAGTTTTCATTTCCTAACATATATATATATATTTATATCTTCATGAGTTTATTGAACGGACCAACTAATCAACATGGTCTTTGATTGTTTTTTTTTTTTTTGATTTTTAATTTTTTATTTCTGTTATTTGGAATTATACCGGTGAATATATCTCATGTTGATTACATTAACTTTCTATTTGTAATTGATTAATAGCTATTTTATTTTATTTAATTTAATTTAAACTTTAATACAAAATCTAATGGAGCAAGAAGTGAATATCAAGAAGAAGAAATAGAAATTGAATTCAAATAAAAATATCTGTATGAAACCAATATATTATATTAAATACCTATTGTTTGAGTCAAAAACCGCGTTCGTTTGTTAAACCTGAGAATTGCCAATATAACAATAACGTTGAATAAACTGTATCCAAATAATCTCAAAACACCCTTGATGAATTTAAATTTTCTCAGTGTTATTGCATCTGCTTGCCTTTGCCTTTCCAATTTTTTGAAAAAATTCAAATCTTTAATCATCTTATTTATAATTGATGTTATTTCATTCTTCCACGAATAGTTTATCTCTGAATTACTATTATTATTATTATTATTATTATTATCTTTACTGACAGTATTATTATTGTTATTATTATGGAGCCCTGCTAGAGTGTATGAATAAAGAGAATCATTTCTATCATAATTGTAAATGGACCTCATATCCGTCAAATTATTGGTTGATTGACTAGCATTTCTAACACCAGAGGTATTCAAATGAGTATGATTCAGTTGTTGTATCTGTTGAGCATCTGAGGCAGGGAAATTAAACTGAGGATTATATGACAATTCTGGTGACTTCCAACTGTTATCTAGAATATCTTCTTCGTTATCATCGGCATGTAGGTCCTTGATTTGAACGTATAAATCCTCCAACTCATTCAATAACTCTCTCGACTCCACAGTTCCACTGGCATAGATCTTCATCGTATCGATCAATATTTCAATATACCGTCTTTTGGCCTCCAGTTGCGATAGATGTAAGTTGGAACTCCATGAATGATATTTTTTCATAATAGTTTCATCTTCGATACTGTTCCAATCTGAATTCAACAACTCTTCAGAAATATCACCTTCTGTAGCTTGCTTATACAAACCATATAATTTTATCCTAGTTTTTATAGGAGGCCTAGGCAATGAACCATACCCCGATCTTGTTGACAAAGTCTTTATAGTGGTGACAGCCTTGGAAAATACTCTATCAATTGAATCGGCCATCGATAAGTTAATTAGGTTGTGGTGATCACTGTTTATCTACGATGATCCCGCATTTTGCTCTATATAATTTATTTATTTATTTTTTTTTTTTTTTTCTTTTTTCTTTTGGGACTCAAATATTATTTATTACCTTCTCTGGGGTGTTTGTTCCACTTTTTGAGATCACCAAGCTTTTAAGGATCGAGAGATAGATGGATGGCCTGTGTGAGAGAAAACACACATGTCAAAACAATCTTATCAAATAAACGCACTAGATCATATTACTTTAATCAAAGATATGGTATTGAACAATATGAAAGGTTTCATTTAGAAATCTACTGTTCTGCTTTTCAACTTTTTTTTCATTTTTTTAAATCTTTAGCTAGCATAAAACACACCGAAACAGTGAAAATTAATTTGCATTGACCCTATATAAAAATGAAGTTACCTTTTTCGTCTTCCTCAACTGAAATTATCCATTTCATATTTTGATTTAGTTTTCTGGAACATCAATTTCACCAGCATCGATGGCTTCAATGATATCGTGTGGGTTCTTGAATTCAACTCTACAACCAACTGATTGAGCGGTACCCAAGATTTCCTTTGTAACGGAAGCTAAAGTCTTACCGAAAGATTTTGATCTCATTTCTCTGGCAATGTTGTAAATTTCTTCCAATGGGATGTTACCGTTATGCTTAACATTCTTCTCCTTCTTTCTGTCTCTTGGGGCCTCCTTCAAAGCAGTGATGACTAAAGATGAAGCAGATGGAACAACTGAACATTCAGCTTGTCTGTTTTGGATCTTCAATTGAACGGTGACTTTAATACCTTTGAATTGTTTGGTGGCTTTGGCAATATCTTCACCAACCTTCTTTGGTGATAAACCTAAAGGACCAATCTTTGGGGCCAAAGCAGCTGAAGCACCAACTTCACCACCGACGGCTCTTAAATAAAGGTATTTGACTTCAGTTGGATCGATCTTTGGAGGCATTTTGTTCTATAGTTGTATATTGACTTGAAGTTCTTCTTACACCAAACCAAAATAAATGAAAAAACAGAAAACTTTTGTTATAGTTAAAAATATTGAAATTTTAGAAAATTTTGGTCTCAAGGTTAAGGAGCTAAAAGAGAAAATTTGTGCGAGGTGGATGATTGGGAAATGATGCACGCACTTTGGTTTTTTTGGATGAGAAATTCACTATATGGAACCTTAGGCGTGTATTCAACTGCAGAAACCTCCCAATTATGCTAAATTGAGTTCGCGCACGCAAAGAGAGAGGGAAAAAGCATTTTACAAAAACCAGTCACAAACTTTAGGGCTCACAAACCCTATAAAATTGTTATATCACATGACTGAATCTAATCCTATTTATACGCATACTATCTATTTTCACTTTACTTGACATTCGTGACTCTACTGATTTTGATGAATGGGAAGGACTTGTAATAGCCCTCTCTGTTAATGGCAACATAAAACTCATCATTCATACATTCAGAAATGAAGCGGTCATTCTCTTTCAACTCTTTTATCAAAATTGACCCAGATAAAGATAGCCCCACACAACTCTTGATCAATTGACCATACTTGATCTTTCTTTCATTAAACACAAAGCTATTATCATTACTCATCTCGCTCTTAGCATGATCTTGTAAAACACACTTCAAATTATCACACCTAACCTTCATCTGCTCCAACAATTTGATTTTATCAGTTGAAGTTGTAACCTCCCTTAGTTTCTTGCCTCTTACAAACTCCCATTTACTGAAATCTGGGAATTCTGGTACCCCTACAGATTGGAACGGTTTCATTTTCAAACCATAACTCATAGCTTCTGGTGTTTTGTTCAACTTTGGAAGCTTTAACAACTTCAAATCATGCAATATTGTAAACAATTTTGTATAATGTTCAGATATGTCTCTATAAACATTAATTTCAAAAGTTTTTAACTCTAAAAGCTTCAAATTAGTATCCAAATTTGGTATATCAACTTCCAACTTTTGTTTATATGCATCTTTCATCTGTTGTTTTTTCACTCCAGCATTCAACTTCTTAATCTTTTTGTTCATCATAGTGATTTGATGTTTTTTATAATTTGTAATCATTACCATTCTTTCAATGTGACGAATTATTATAGATGATAGATACTCAATATACCAAAAGATTGAATACAATTCCCAATGTTTGTAAATCTCAAGTTCGATTCCTCTTAGCAAAACCTCTAGCATTGATCTAAGCTTTTGATAATAAATCCATGAAGATATTGGCATCGATGGAATTTCATCAGAACCATCAACTGACTTAAATATATCATTCACATTATGTTTTGCCTTTAGATCGAGTTCAAAAGCCTCCAGTTGTACCTGTAACGCATCCCACACTAAAATCGATCTATTGAAATGTTGCCTTTGCCTGCAAGGGTTCTGTGAGACACACAATATGTAGGAATAGTAAGCTGACTCAATGCTATTTAAAAGTTCTGACAATGATTGATTCAATTCGACATTGCTTCCTTCATGAAATTTCTGGAAAACTTTACAATCATAACAGGTCAAAGAAGACATATCGTCTATCAAAAGTGTTACAAACTTTTTCGAAGAATCTCCCATCACAGATCGATCATCTCTTATCAAAAAAAGTTGAAGAATTGCTCTAGCGACAACATGACAAGATTCATTTCTTTTATCCATGAATGCATCCAAAAAATCAGTCAATTCAGTAACATTCTTAACAGTAGTAACACTCATCATATTGATAATGTCTTGAACCATGGTTTTAGCAGCTGTAATACATGAACTGATGGGATCCATATGATTCAGCCTTGGTGGTAAGAAATTATCATTCCGTTTTTGAATACCTTCTGAAATGCAACCCGGTGGCAAGTCAGATAAACTGTTGAAAAAATCACAATCTTCACCAATTGTGTTTATATCTTGCAAGGTCCTTTTCAAGAAATCTAAATTCTTTGAACTCCATTCTCTGAATACTTTGACATCGAATTCTAATACTTCACTGATTTGACTAAAATTGAGCGAGAGCCTCAAGAAAATGATTAAATACTTCTTGTATTCACTATTGATGTTCTTCTCCACCCATTCGATACTATCTATTATTTCCTGTTGTATGATATAACTCGGTATTTGTGTTAAAAAATCGAAACCCATGGTTGTTGTTGTGATATCTTCTTCTTCGTATAGCACACCTGCTTGACCTAGAGCTAAAATATTTTTGATGAATATCAATATACCCTGTATAATTGAAAGAAGTACCTTGTGTACTAACAAGAAGTTTGTATCTTCTCTAAATTGTGATTTATTAATACCAAAATTGCAACTGCCAATGTTAATTCCATCGAAATTTTTCAAACATTCCTCCACATATCTGCAGGATAGCACTGTTACTGGTAATGAGGATGTATTTAGCCAAGTCATCAATGAACCAAATAATTTAGTAGAAATATTCACCACGGTGAGAACATCCCTTGGTTCTGTAACGTCGAATGCCAATTCCTCTTTCGAAAGCTGTATCAATCCCGTGTCTAGCACCTTGTTCATGACTTCCAATGCTCGCGTCCCCTCAAATAAAGCGAAGTATTGGCTCTTAACAACATCACCAACCTCAATCGCTGACAAAACTTGTTAGTAATTGGATCATCATCTACCAATGCTTAATTTAAAGGTCAAAACTTACCTGAGGCCGATTTGAAAAACTCATCAGTAATATCAATAAATGTTTCTGATGGATTCTTTAGATCCATTGCCTTCACTAAGCATATTAATTAGCCAAGTTAGTATCAAATTGAAGATTTTAAAGCAAATAATTGTGCTGCCACATACCATTCGATGTGAGGTCATCCATGTTATGATATGATTTCGCAAGATAGTTTTGATGAGTATTGGGTGTTTTATTTTGATTTTTGATGATTTTTTTTTTTTTTTGATTTTTCAGTGCAAAGCATCACCTATTCTCTTGAGGCATATATAATTCTATACTGATGTAGACGTGCTCCTTGACAACAGAAGAAAAATGCACAATTACTATGTGAATAAGAACAGTTATCTATGTTAATTAATATCAAAATACATTATATCAAGCTATGACAATTATCACACATACACAACCATATAGAGATTCTTTCCGGTGATTTAACGCGCTCCATACTCATCGATCACACTTAAGGGTTCAATTGGAGTTCCAATTGGCTTATACTTTATATGCTCAAAAGCAGGACCAAAAGCGACTGGTCCACCAAGCTCGATCCCTTTCTTTGTGGTCCACAGCTTATTAGGTGCAATACCTAATACAAAAACTTGCAATCCAAATCTATAATCTTGTGTACCTATGGCATCACCTGTATCATTATCGCAAACGGCTATCAAATCTGGTACGGAGCATACCAGAATGTCCCAATCCCCACTTTGCTCATTATATTGCTCAACACATATATTCTCATTTTTGAAGGGTATTCTGAACTTCCTTTTGTCTGGAGTCTCCATTTCTACTTCACCGTAAACATGGCCCTTGAAAAGCTTTCTACTGACACCAATAATTTTACCTCTAAATAGCAACTTCCCAACAACACCATCACCCCCAACCGCATCTAAAATACTTTTAGGTAAATCTTCTATATTTGATTTCGCTCTGGCAATCATTATGGCCTTTCCAATTCGCCAAGCCAACGACAAGGTGTTATGACAACTCATCTCTTCCAAGTCTTGTACTGGTTGAGGACGTGTAGTACAAGAGACTGAAGCACCTATTTCAGATAATGTGGCTCTTATCATTCTTTCCAATGACTTTGTTGATGTAGCTGTCGAGAAAATCAGGGAGTTTCCATTTCCATCAGACATCGAGCAAGGACACATGGAAACATCATAAATAGTAGGGATAACCTGTTGCAACTCCGGGTATGCTCTACCCATTAGATCTACATCAATGACGGGTAAACCGAAATTTGATTTCATCCCTGCTCGAATTCCCGAGAGACCATTCCCACCACCAATTTCACAACAAATCACACCAGAGATCTTCCTACCCATGTAGTCTTGAAGCATTTCAAATGATTCCTGATATTCGGGGCCCCTTAATTGTTCACAACCAACAGTTGGACTTCCAGCGCCACCTACGGTAACGATTCCTCCAACACCATCATCGGTGTACTTGATGGCATCTTTGTAATGAATTACTCTAGCAATGTCTTTAGAATCCTTCTTCATCATTGCAGCAATCTCAATATAAGCAGGATAAGGGTTACCACCACCTCCGCATCCTAAAACATAGCAACCAAGTCTAAAATAGTTCAAATCTGTAAGAGATATGATCCACTCATTTTTCTCATTTATGATAGGTTTATAAGTTTCGTGGTCAATTTCTGCATCCTCTTCTTCTTGTTGGTGAAGCAGGTCTAAACCTTCAGTAAATGCTGAATTTTTGTATATCTTTTCAGGCTCAGCTGAAGTAGTACCAGTACTTTCTGACAGAAAGACTTCACTCAAACGTTCATAGTCAACATCACCCACGATTTTGATTTCAAAGCTGAATGTTCTGTCGATATACGGAACAGGCTCTACTTTTATATCGATAACTTCAACCGACAGTCTCACTGCACCTTTGCCAACTATCTTATCTGTACATCTACCAATCAATTTGTGCACAATCAGTTCTCTTTCAATTTCGATATTTTGAACAATTTGAATTTCTTGTAGCTCATCAGATAGTTTACCCATTGCTGCACCAATGGCATTTGCCACCTGATAAAATGGTGGCCTTAAAATAACAGAAGCTCCTTCGATAGAGGCTTCTTCATGGGGAACAATAAAAGATCCACCTCCAACTAAAATTAAGGGGAGAGGTTCAGGAGATGTTCTCAACTTATCAATAACTTTCTCCAATTTATTCAAAAGAACTACATTGAACTTTTCAATAAATGATTTATCAAACCTTCCTGAAACCAATTCAGCTCTCCCAATATCAAGATTTTCCTTCGATCTAGAAACGGTAACATCAGTGGTGGTTACAGTATTACCACCAAAGACTAAACTTCTGGTGATAATTTCTGCACCTACTGAGTCAGGGCCGATAGTTAAAGTCCCATCATTCTCTTCTCTGACAATGGAACCACCTCCAAGTCCAATGCTCTCAACAAAGGGCATTGAAAAGTTCATTCGAACACCGCCAACAGTTGAAAAACTTGAAGACAATCTTGGAAACCCAGTTGGTAGTAACAATCCAACATCGAGAGTTGTTCCCCCAACATCACCAACCAAAACAGATTTTCCTGAAACCTCACTCATAGAGGAGCATAGATACATTGCTCCCCTCATTGAGTTTGTTGCACCACTTGAAAATGTTCTGAGAGCACATCTTCTAGCGTCATCGACGGTCAATATGGTCCCATTATTTTGAGTCAAAAATACTGGACACAGAAGACCAAGATTCCGGACTGCTGAAACAAAAGAGTTGATTATCTTTTGAGCAAATCTGATGATGGAAGTGTTCAATATTGTAGCATTTTCTCTTTCAATAAAATTGATACCAGATATCTCATGAGAAAGAACAACATTCACATCATCAATCTCCTCTCTGATAATTTCTTCTGCTCTCTTTTCATGCGCTGGCTTTAGATTTGAGAAAATTCCTACAACAGCAACGGATTTGATTCCAAGAGAATTGATTTTTTGACAATGATCTCTAATCTGTTGTTCATCTAACAGTTTAATTTCTTCTCCATCAATTCTGTTACCACCATCAACAAACCCTACATAGCCATCCATAATTGAAGCCAAACCTATGGGGAAATCACTGAACGGTAGAATATTCCTGGTATAAGGACCACATAAACGGATTACAGCGACTTTATCCAATCTTGATCGATCTCGTTCAATGATTGCATTAATAAAATGAGTTGTTCCAATTGTGATTGCTTGTACATCTTTCTTATCAGCATTAGTTGCTGATGAAAACAACTTTTCAATTGCAGCTTCTATACCATCAGATACATCTGGAGTGGTGACACTTTTATTCCATGATAAAACTCCTTCGCCGATGGATGTTTCCAACAATTTTGGATCTATGAGGACAGAATCGGTGTTCGTTCCTCCAACATCAATTCCTATCAAATACTGTGGCATTACAAAATGTATTGAACAATAGCTCAAGACAATTTTAATTACATCAATGGGGACACATCATATATAACTAGATGTATTTATTTTTGATATTCAAAGGGTCACATCTTCGGCGAAGCTTCACTACGGAAAAACAATTTTATTTGGGGTACAAATCAGATTTTTTTAATTAACTGATTGAACAAACAATATACAGCTCCCTACCTATCTTTGTAGATCTTTTGTTACTTATTTCATCGGCAAAAGTCCCGCTTCATGTTCATCTACCAGAATTAATATCAAGAGCAAAAGATAACGATTTTTGGTTCAAACATCTGCAATTACATGCAGGCATTCCAAAAGGGGAACAGAAATGCAGCTTTCAAAAAAATAAGATAAGATAAGCGCCGCCATGTCATAGATAAAGATCTAAACCAAGATAAAACGGCAAGGCCCAATCTCCCTTATTCCGTTCTCCAAAAAAAAGCTATCTATATAATGAGTAATATCCTATATACTGGAAATGAAAACTTAACGCAAACTTACCCCTGGCTGGCCAGAGAATGAAAAATGGTCTCCTTTCTTAAAATATTTGAACTTGAAGCTAATGACGTATCCAAAGTCACTTACTTACAAAACAAGGATTTACTTCCTATGCAAAAAGAGCGCAGGGTTTGGGGTTATGTGAATTATCTCTTCTATTGGCTCATCAACAAAGCTCTTGTTGGAAGTTGGACTGGTGCCTCTTCTTTGTTTTCATTGGGCTTCAGTGTAGGTGAGATCATTGGAATTTTGATAGTAAGTTATGTGTTGATCGTTTTGTTATCCTTGTTGAATGGTCAAATTGGTTCTGATTATTTCATAGGTTTTACAGTTTCTATGAGAATGGTATTTGGGGTTAGAGGATCATATTTTGCTGTAGCAATGAGAACAATTTTGAGCATAGTCTGGTATGCTTCTCAATGCTGGATGGGTGGTTTATGTGTTACTGTTCTTCTCTCTACTTGGTCTCGTTCTTTCATGGAGATGGAAAACACCTTCCCTGATAGTGTTCATTTCACTTCTCAAGAGTTAGTTGGATTTGTCGTTTTTCAATTAATCCAGGTTCCTTTGTTGTTCCTCAAACCAGAGAAATTGAGCCCTTTTATCATCTCATCCTCGTTGTATAGTCTTTCAGCCATGCTTGGGCTTCTCATTGGAGCAGTTAAGACAAAGGTCGGCCCTGGATTAGGTCCTTTGATGCATCGTGGTGCTACAATATCTGGATCAACATTTGGTTGGACATTTGTCTATGGTATTTGCTCAAATTATGGTGGTATTTGTTCTGGTGTCACTAATATGTCTGATTACACAAGATTTTCGAGTAAAAGGTATGCACCATATCCTGGTACTGTTATCTCCTGGTTCACTGCTGGAATTGTTATTCCGGTAATGGGATTGATTACTGCATCAACCATGGAACTGAAATATGGAGTTTTGTATTGGAAACCTAACGATTTTATGATGGTTTGGCTACTGGATACTTACTCCCCTGCAGTAAGAGCAGGCTGCTTCTTTGCTTCGTTGGCTTTTGTTTATTCCCAGCTGGTCTTCAACGTTATGGGTAATGCAGTTGCAGGTGGTATGGATATGGCCGGATTCTTGCCAAAATATATCAACATCAGAAGGGGTGCGTTGATAACAGCCTTGTTATCATGGGTTATTCAGCCTTGGGATTTTTATAACACTTCATCAACATTCGTGACTGTTATGGGCTCTTTTTCAGTATTCATGACTCCATTGATTGCTTGTTTAATGTGCGATTATTTAGTCATCAGAAGAAGAAAAATAAAACTTTCAGAACTTTTCACAGATGATCAAAATGGTGCTTATTGGTACTGGAAAGGATTTAACTTCAGAGGTTTCTTAGCTTTTGGGCTTGCCGCAGGTCCTGCTATAGCTGGATTAGTCAACAAGGCCAATCCATCTTTGAAGATTTCCACTGGGGCTCAAAAGTTTTACGATGCTAACTTATTTTTCAGTTATCCTATTGCATTTTTCGTTTATTACATTAGTCACAGAATCTTTCCCTTGAAAGATATCAGATCAGTTGACTCTGTTGACTATTATAACATTTATACACCAGAAGAAGTTGAGAAAAGAGGTATTGTCAGCTTCCAAGAGTACAAGCAAAGTATTGAAGATGAAAGCGATATAGCAGACTCTCAAGCTACTAGTGAGATCTTAGTAGAGGTAGGAGAAAAGGGGCAGAGCATTGAAAACTGTTCGAGCAGATCTTGATAATTCTGGGATAAATGTCTTTTTTTGTGTTTTTCTCTTTTTTACAGAACATTATATATCCCTTTTTCAGAATTGAGTTTTTTTAACATATTATCAGACGTAAGATACAAAAGGTAAGACATTTTCCATTTTAATTTGGAAATGAAAATACATATCACAAAAAGACTTCCAAAGTCAGTTGAAGCAAGATGATCAATATTGGAAATTTTATTGCCTTTTGGCTTTTGATCAATATTGCTAGTTCATTAGATACAGCTACATTTCAATCAACTTCTAAATTGGCTGTTCAACCTTTGAGTTTTGCTGATCTGAAAGACAAAAAGTTCATTGCGAACGAAGTTTTCGTGGGATTGAGAGAAACAGATTTCAATGAGACCATCTTTGATGAGGTAGCACTTATTTATGCTAAAGAACCTGAAGTTAAAGTCAGTAATATTCAGCAAATTAATGACTTTTCAATGCCAGTTTCCAACTGTATTGGAAGTGAACTAGGATCTGGAGGCTCGATTGGTTACTCTGGAAGTTTTAGCATTGGACATTCTGCAAATATAGGCCTGTCTTTGGTTGACCCCCTTTTAGGTCTTGTGAGCCTTTCGGCTTCATTAAGTATATCTGCATCATTTTCTGCAAGCATTACTTATTCTTGTTCGGCTTCTGCTGGTGGTGTTGCACAAATACAAGCTTCTCCAGTTTACTTTAAGTTTGACTTCCAACTCAAAAGCTCGTACTTGAATATTCTGACAAATGAAGTAGTTCAACATGGGGATTGGGGTCCAGTTCAAGTTGGTTCTTTCCCGGCTCTACGTACACCTGTTTTTAGATGTGTCAACGGCTCCCGCACTATTTGTGGCCATCCACCAAGAAGAGCAATGTTGCCAACTGACTTTTAGTGCTGATTATTATATGATTTTTTAATAATATTTCAAAAAATACAACTATAAATACTATTTGTAGATAGCTTATAAAGGCAATTAATTGCAACTCTAATCCTAAATATAATCACCGGAACACAATCACTTGTAGATTGAGATAAAAGAAAGAAAAGAGCTTTGTGGATGATACTGAAAGAATATGTTCATCATTGAATTTCCTACTGAGAAAGGCAACTCCTGAGTGTCTCTACTTGTGATGACACTTGAAGTTACTTCAACTCCGCTTCTGACCATCCGAACAAAGAAATTTCTAAAGTACTGGTTAGGAATGTCTTTAATAGTAATAAACCGAACAGGGAATGAACCTTTCCATTTGGGATCTGACCAGCATTTAGCATCCTTTGCAAAATCAACAGGACCTATCATTTGTGCTACCGCACAAAAGTGCCCTGAGCCATTGACGGAGAAGAATAAAAAAACATTCTCGTTACCGTTGCTATGAAAGGCTCTATTTAATCTTCTATTACCTAATTTTGTCGAAGACCAACAACCGTTTTTAAAACCAGCGATAATATCCAGCTCATTATAAGATTTAATGACAAAAAATAGAGAGTTTTCTGGCACTTGGAATTGTTCAATTGAGCTTGAGTAGTTACAATCAATCAATTTTTCTCCACTAGTAGCTAGATTTGAAATAGTTTCAGTTTTATTGTTGTCTTGGAATCTCAATCCCTTATCTAATCCATGTTCAATCTCCAATAAAGTATCTGCCAAAAGGTAGTTATTCAAGCATTTTTTTTCAAAAGACTTGATTTCTCTGGATATGGGGTCATTAACAACATGGTTCAGTCGATTTTCCAGAGAATCCTCGATGTTTCTCACGCAAATGTTCTGATCCTTAATAGGAGTTAAAGACAACGGTAAATTACCAAACAGACTTTTCCAAGTTAAGTTTGCTTTCATCCCCTGAAATTCATTGCTGTGATGCTGTTGATAGGAAATTGATTCAATCAAGGGGGAATCCGATGTCGAATCGATTAAAGAATTGGACCCCTGATTTGATATATTGGTAAATTGTAGCATTCTTCTTGATCCACAATCACTGAAGCCCTCAAGTAAGTCAAGTATACTGAGTTGGATTACAGTTACAGAAAAATCAATTAACAAAATACAAATGAATATTTTGGAGTAATTGTCGTTATTCTTCGTTTGAAGTGAATTAAAAACAAGGGGTTATATTCAGCCCTTTTATAATTGATTTCCGTTTTTTTAAATTTTTTTTTTGAGAAATGTGAAGGAAAAAGACGTTACTAATTTCCACTGTTCAATTACTGAGAGGTACTTTCGTTTTCTATAGTTCATTCATGCTAATTAATCAGATTTTATTAGGGACTTTTGATATATAGCCATTAGATGACTGACGTAATCTTAGGTTAAGTAAAGAAAAAAAAATAACAAAGGAAAAACTGACGGGGGAAAATCATCAGATAGATATCAATCAAACTCACTTACATGGCTGTTTAGGTTTTTACGTGCTGAGAGCAAGCTTCATAGAATTGAAAAATCTGAGATGTCTTCCTTGTTTTAGTTCTTTCACGTACTTTAAGAAGATAGATAGAGCGCAATACTTGAGACATGACACCGCTCATCTATTATCTGTTGCTTTTGATCAATTTACTGGGAATAAGGTCGCAAAGCATCTTCAGTGATGAGCAAACCAGACTCAATGGGAACACTGCCCTCACCATACCAGATTTTTATTTCGAGAGATTCAGGAAAGCATCAAAATTAATAGATATTTCGTACTGTATAACTCCAGGTAGTAAAATCAAATTCCCATTTGAGTGTCATGATGATTGCTCAGATTTCCCTAACATTACTTTAATCGATCAATTTACCGGTGATAATTCATTGCAGATATTAACAGTTACCGGATACATTGCATGTGATCATAATCTAGAACAAATATACTTATCCTTGAGAGGTACTCGGTCATTTAGTGATCTGATAACCGATATCGACTCGCTGCAAATTTCTATTGACCACATTTGCTCAGGTTGTAAAATGCACAGAGGTTTCTACGAGACCTTTGAAAATACATTGCTAAAGATTGATGATCTTTTAATTGGATTGACTCAAAACTTCCCAAATTACCAAATGTTTATTATGGGACACTCTCTTGGTGGCGCTATTGCAACCTTGATATCTTATCATGTTTTGGATAAGTTAAAGTTCAATAATTTGAAATGCATTACCATGGGCCAACCTGTAATAGGTAACGAGATCATGTCATCGTTTCTTCAAGATTTGTTAAAGTTGAAGTCAACAGAACTATCAAAGAGGTTAATTTACAGGATAACTAATAAAGGTGATCCAGTTCCCAGCTTACCTATAACTACTGGTGCATATATATATAAACAAATACCAGGAGAGATATTCATATCAAACTTGGATGTTTCAACATTGCGGGCTAGTGATGTGATAATCTGCCAGGGGGGAGAAGATTACAACTGCTTGAAAAACTTTTATGGTCCTACTTTTAACAGTCATTTGGTATACTTCAAAAAACTTGGCTTTTGTGGTTATGGATTTCAGTCATTTGGCATATAAAGTTTTTTTATCATTAAGTCATACTTTATTATTTATTCAAATTCGCGAATCTTTAGCGCCTGGAAAATTGAAACCGAGGTCCTCTACTATCATCATCATCATCAGTGTCTGGGTCATCCATCATTTCGAAATCATCTGTGATATTGTTAAGAGATTTATTGGGAGTAGTCGCCTTATTTCCAAGTATATTTCTATTTGAATGAGACAGCATTTGACTTTTGAAATTGTTGAAAGAAGAAGGTTCCCTCTCTTCATCATCATCACTTTCGATAAGAAAAAGTGAATTTTCCAGCTTCTGCTTCACCTTGTCGTCAAAGAATAAAGAAATTTCCTGCTTATTTGATTTCTCCTTACCGTATAATTCATGATAATTTTCGTTATTTTTCTTCTTAACCTTATCAAAATATTCTTCATCTTCAACATTCGCATTTTCTGTATCGAATTCTTCGAGGGGTAAGTAGTTAATCGTAGTACTTAGCATTGGATTGGTAGTTGTTGCACCTCGTTTAGTCTTAGGTAAAACTTTCTTGAAATTTTTGAAGTTCTTGCGGTTATTCCATTCGGAATTCCACCCTTCCTCCATTGTATGTTTGGAAGAAGTAGAAGAGTCCAGCAAATCAATATAATCCACTATAATAAGATTTTGAATGTCAATGTTCTTAGGATCAATAACTAATTCATTTTCCTTCTGAAGCAAGTTCTTTTCTGCTTTGATTTTCTTGATTGCATCGATGAAACCTCTGGAAGATTTAACAGATTCAGGAATCATACCTTTCCGCAGATTCTCTTCGTTTGCAATTTCTTCGTCAATCTCATTCTTCAACTTCTGAATATCGATATTATAAACAGTGGGTTCTCGTTGCAGCACCTCTTTGGGAGTTTCTTTCTTTTGCTCTTTCAGCAAATGAGACTCTGGTTCAAAATCTAGCACAACTTCATCATGTGTATCATCTTTGAGTTTGTCAAAATTTGAATTTTGAGAAGGAATAATTGGGTTATTATCCAATTGGCTAAAAAACTGAGATGTATCAATCTTGGAAATTCGTGATCTTCCCTTTTTAGTTGCCTTTATAGGATCGCTCATCTCTAGGCTATTTGTCTTGTGATATTCTTCCTTCACTCCTTGTTTCTCTTCTTGTTTCTGTTCTTGTTTCTGTTCTTGTTTCTCTTCTTCTTCCACCTTTAATGCTGAATCTAAGAAAAGTGTCAGAGGATCAATTCGTTTAACCTGTGAACCTGGTAGGCGCCTTCGACGTTTAGAAGGACCTTCATCACCACTGAATTTTCTTTTCGAATACCCACCAAGAAGTATACTGGTATCAATTTTCACAACTGCCTGAAGAAAATCATCACCTCGACAAAGTTTTTTGTTTATCCTTGAGCACAATTCATCAAGTGAATTAGAATTTACATTAGATGTCATGCTCAACAACTTAAGTTTCTCCGGTCCCAAAAATTGAATGATAACCGCATTCTCCAAATTGTTTACAAACAGAACCCATCCATCAAGATCTGATGAAGCCGGTAGAGCTTGCAATCTCCCCTGTGCAACTTCAATTAAAGGTTTGTAGTATTCGGAGGACGAAGAATCTGCTGTAACAAAAGTGAGCCCCTTGAAAAGGGACTTTCTTTTTTCATTGATTGCAAAATCAGGATCCGGTATATAATCATTTAAATTTGGAAAATTGGTGAAATCCCGTTTGATCAGCTCTTTATCTTCAATCAACTTCCATAGTAAATCCTCACTAATAACAGGATATAAATGCAACAAACTGTAAGTAAGGCTAGCAATGTTATGTTTCGGAGTATCCAAATAATAATCTGTGGTAGATCGAACTCCCTGTGAGATTCTCAAATCAAACTCAACTGCAGTTTCATGGATTAGTTCGTCAATTGATGTTTCCGGATGGCGAGAACTTTTCTGATCAACTGCATTATATGATATCGTTATTGGAATCCATTTCACCCACGCAGTTATGAACTCTTCATTCTTTCTGAAATTTATCTCTATATTATCATTAATAACCTCAAAGTTTCTTGGTCGCACAGAATCAGCTGTCTCATTAAATCGAAATTTAACACGATCAATAAATGTGGTCCCCTTGCTTTCAAGCACCACAGTCAATGGCGTTGGGGTTGAATTCAGAACGTCCTGGCATTCACCAACTTTGAACACCAAGTGATTGGCAGAAATATACTTTTTGTTGATCCTTATGTCTGATGACTCTGCTCTACCAAGTGTGAAGTTTCGATTCGGCTGTAACCATATGAGTCTGTCTTGTCCTTCATCAATACCAGAAATAGTGAGAATCCACATTAAAACTGACCTCCATGAATTTCTCGTAGCTATTTTGTCGTACAATACAAATAAATTTACATCAAAAAACTAATGGAATGTGATTTTTTTTCCTGATGAAATATCAAAAATATTTAATATTAATACCAAAACTAGACAGATAAAGAAGATAAATTCTAGTTAATACCAAAATAACATTACAGTAATCTTTCTAAACTATCGTAAAATTTCCTCACTTCTCCAGAACATCTTATCTTTGAGGGATTGAAACCTATAATTTGTAATGATTCTTTTGATACAGCTCTACTCAATGCAACATATACCTGACCATTTTCGAAAACTTTGTTTAAATCAACTTTAACCCTTTCCAAAGTTTGACCCTGCGATTTGTGAATAGATAATGCCCAAGATAGAAGCAATGGCAATTGATTTCTAACAATGGATTGTCCCTTGATGTCTACCTTAAACTCATCATTTTCAACAAGGACAATCTCGTTCATTCCATCCGTACTTGAAAATTTGACCACGGGTAAAATATCATCCAACTTTTCCCTGGTTGCAAGCTCAACCAATTGTTTAAATTTAGGATTTTCAATTCGATTGAATTCTTCAGTCAAGTCTGGAGGGAAATATGAAATTCCAATGCACTTGGTGAGTAATCTCGCATTGGCTATTGTCTCGGAGCCATCTAGATCATGCTTATACAGCTTCACAACTTGTTCATAAAGAGAAGGAGTGAGAAAGTAGAGAACTCTACCAATACTGCCATTCACCAAAAAATCATTCCTATTTTTCAACATCATCACTTGAGCATCCTCCTTCAAGTGCAATTCTTTGACAGCCATTACATTATCGAGCATGTTAACATATTGTGCAGCCCCGGTATCTATTGCTTTAAATGAACGCACTTGTGAGGGAAGCTTATCTAACCTCAATTTATTAGCACGGTCAACTTCATACCTCATAGGAAATAATTCTGTTGGTTCCAAACCATCTTCATAAACAACAGATCTTTGCAAAGCACGAAATTGCTTCACTAGATCATCATTTACCTCACCTATTCTTAAAGCGTTAAGCATATCGATTAATTGCAAATCACCTTTTTGTCTAAATACCTTTGTCAATAATATTGTCCTTTGAATTACTTCTGGCCACGAAGGACTCTGGAAGCAAAAAATAGGTCTTGGTCCGTTTCTATCGGGTACTGGTGGTAATTGGAAAAAATCTCCAGTGACAACAATTTGTATTCCACCAAAAGGCAGTGCACTCTTTCTTATCGTTTTTGCAATCTCATTCAATTTTTGAAACAAATTCCCATCGATCATAGAGACTTCATCTATAATAAGCACTTTAATCTTCTTCCACTTCTCTGATACTTTGGATCTAGTTATCTTTTGAACTAGTTCCCTGACCCCTTCTTTCCCCAAACCGATACCAGCAAATCTGTTAATTGTCTGACCTCCAATATTGACAGCAGCTAGCCCAGTTGAGGCAGTAACAGCAACATTCACAGCACCATATTTCTTATTCAATTTTTTAATCAACTCCTTCAATAACACAGACTTACCTGTACCAGCAGAACCAGTGTAGAAAACATTTAATTTGTCTTCCAAGACATATTTGATAACCAGTTGCTGTTCCTCAGACAAGACGATATCACTACTTGATCTTGATTTTTGTGATGAAGGATTCAATTGAATTTGTTTAGAAGGTGTTAACCTTGGATTCTTGAATGAGAGTTTATTTATGACTCCTTTTGCATTGTTCGCCCATGGTAATGTCCTCTGTCTATAAGTCTGCGAAGAATTGGATTGTTTTGATCCAGGAACACTCATAGAGCCCAAAGTGGTAAGATTAGATATGCTTGTTGTTAATGTTGTTGCTGTTGTTGATGTTGTTGTTGATTGTTGAGAAAAGGGGGTAGAACTATATGGTGAATATGACCTATCGGCATTGGATGAGGGGCTGGACAATTCCGATCTATAATAATCAGGCAGTTTCAGATTTTCCTTCTGAGCACCCAAGAGAGATCCAATTGGTCTGTTTGATTTCAAACTTTGGTTGACTACATTATTATCAACCTCTTCTGATATAGCTTTGCTTGGGGATTGATCAAATCCACTACCAGAGCTGATTCTGCTCAACATACTTCTCTTATTAGATATATCACGTAATATATCAGCGTCATCATCCGATGTTAGATCTATTTCATTGTCCAAAGATTTGTTCAGAAATCCTGAAAAGGATTTAACCAATCTGGCTTCATGTTTGTTTGAAGTTGGCTTTCTAACCGATGAAGTGATGTGCGGATTGGATAGGCCAAAAAAGGAAGATAAAGTAGATTGATTTGATGGTGGCGGCTTGCTCACCCTGCTGACTTTCGAGGATTTCCCATGTGAACCCAACAGTACCATTTGCACACTGATTAAGAACATCACTTGTTACACCCAGATGACAATTGGTTTTTTGTTTTGCAAAAAGTTTGTTTGACGCGTTGCGTTTTATTTTTTTCATCTTCCTTTATCAAAGTTTTTATTATAGAGAAAGGGATAAGGTAGCGAGCGAACGTTGAAAAAACATTCTGTTGAAAATCATTTACAGCATATCACCCATAGACAGACTGATAGATAGCACAAAATAACCATGAATATGACATAATTTGCTTTGATATTCTCATTAATCTGAAGGGGTGTACCGACGAGAAATTGGCTAGATAGTTTGATTGATTGAGAAAGTTAGAAACAGATTTAGTACCGATCAGCCTCTTTTCTTTTGATACATCATATGGTCTGCTGAATTGAAATTGGGGGTATTCAATTGAGATACTGATTAATTTACTGAAACCGATTATCTGAAACTATTTTTAACTATTTGAATATTGATGGAAGTGAGTTTTAATGTGGAATTGAGATTATACAAGAAGAGAATCAATTGCAATGTACACATAATGGTACCACTATAATTTTGTTTTTGAAATAAGATAAAGTTCTGTATCGTTGCGATCGATCAATAGCAAATCTTCAAAACCAAAGTCAACAACACAAATAAAACCCCAAAATAAAACCTCAGCTTTTTAGAAACTAAGGCTTTATAGCTGGTTGTGTATGTATGAATAAGGCAATGAAAATAAAGCCTCTCTCCCTTACAGTGAAGATTCTTGTCCAAAAACAGATGTAAAGACTTTTCATATCTGCATGATGAGTAAATTATTATACTACTAGAATTTGATTTATTGCAGAGTTGTATTAGTAACAGATCTCGACACTAGTTGCTGACCCGACTTTAAGAATGAAAGATAATTGATTGATCACAGAATGATATATATAACTAATTGGGATTGCCTCTTCATCTGGCCTGTGTGCTTTCCTAACCTCCACTCCACAAACTGTTCCTCAAGGGGTGGATGGCATCGACACGAGATAGCTCTTGTCTGTATTCTATTATGCGTCATTTTAAATTTACGACACGAATTGCCAGGTTCCGGGCCATGAGTTATAAGATAAAAATACAAAGTACCAAATCCAATTAAATCAAATTACCGATATATAACGATAGGGGTATATAACGGCTATATATAACGACTATATTCAAACATTAAATAATAAATCTAAGTAGAGATGTGGCAATTAGAGAATAATTGAAAAAGCTTATGTGAGCTTTAACAGTAAAGAGCCATTTACTCACTGAATGATAAAAGAAATTTAGAATATACCCCAAAGGCAACCTACAACAAAAAAAAAAAAATCTTCGCCTCTTGATTTCAAACAGATAAAGAAGATAAATTCCCTCTTAATACAATATGGGTGATCAACTTATGGTGAGTGCTACAATTCAAAAGATTTGAGACTTCTTTATCTGTCTTATTTTTTCCATCTTAGCACGGTTTATCACAGCTTTGATATGCTGCTAAAGTAAGTAATATCAAAATGTACTAACAGATATTTTGGTCAGGGCTTTCCTACTCCGCTGGAGGTATTTGGAGAGTCGAGAAATACACAGTCCAAACCTAAATCTAGAAAGCCACCACCATCGGCTTCAAGTAGCCCGACAACTGTAGGATCTCCCAATATTCCACATCGACATAGAGTGAGTTCAGGGCAGCAACCACAACAACAACAACAATCACAACAACCAATTCAACAGCAACAACTGTCTCAGTACTATGTCCCTGCTATTGCTAATCCACCTCCTCCACAACCTATTTATTCACAACAGCAGCAGCAACAGTTGCCTCATCAACAAAATAGAACACAATATTCGCGACAACAACAGCAGCAGCAGCAAATTCAACCACAACAACAGTTTGGGCCAGTTCAAGCTCGTCATTCATCACTGCCATCTTTGAACTCAACTCATTCAAACCCATCATTACAATACAGAAATCCAGTAATACAACAACCTCAACATCAGCCGTTTGTTCCGCATACGAAAAAAGAGGTGTTTGAGGCGATGGACCGCGACCATTCTGGTTCGGTCTCTTTCAACGAGATCTCCCGTGTCTTACTGAATAGAGATGGTACAAAGTTTGCCTTGAAATCAAGCACTTCAATTTTCAAATTGTTTGACTCTGATGATAGTGAATTGTTGAATTTTAACGAATTTTCAAGGTTGTTTGATTGTCTTGAACGGTGGAAGAATTGTTTTATAACAGCTGATAAAAACAAATCTGATAGTTTATCATTTAGTGAATTTCAAGAAGCCCTACAAGCTTTGGGTTATAGGTTATCTACAGATAGCGCCTTGTACGTTTTTCAAAGTTTTAACGGGCTGAAAATAGATTTGAGGTTTGATCTGTTCATCGAGTGTTGTGTATATTTGATAGGAGTGACGAGGCTGTTCAAGAAATTTGATCCACAGGGAAACGGTGTTGCTGTGATCCAATTTGAAAACTTCGTGGAAGAGGTTTTGAAAATTAAAACCAAATTCTGATCGTTCTGAGTTGTATTGGTATATTGCATAATAATCCTTTGTTCTCTGGTGTCACAACATTGATTCCATGTAAATAGTTGAAATAGAGCTTTACAGACCTTTATTTAATACTCCTATTCTTCTTTTTATTAGCTTGTTCCCCAACCCTGAGGAAAGATATATGAGTACCTAAAAAAAAAAATCACAAACTGCTAACAAGAATTGAGAGTAAACCAATAGAAATCATCATGTTACCAGTACTCAGCTATCTGACAAAACGGCTGGATTATTAGAAGGGAGTGATTGTCTCAATCGAAATAACCCAAAGAAAGCTTGAAAACCTTCTAAAGTCAAGTCACTACTGGCTTGCATAGTTGCTCTCAAACTACCGAAATAGCCATCACTATCCTCAGCTTTATGTTTTTCAAAAGATGCAATATAACGATTTCTCATTGACTCTGGGGCAGATCTGATTTCGGGTCTCAGTCTTTGAACTCCATTTGTTATTATTCGAGTAAAACGTGATAATTCGTTAGAGAAACCCTCTGTTGGAACTGTATCACCATCTGCAAGATGTTCTTCAATAAATTTCTCCATACTATCGTTGATTGGTTTAACCAATGGATCTGCCTGTCCACGAACGATAGCTTTGCCATTTGCATCCATTAGGCCCCCATGTTCTCTGAAATCTGCCACGACTTTCCGAACAGGTGTAACTACTCTAGTGTTGATCATGTCTTCAGTTTCATGAGTCCACTTTGTAGTATTCTCTCTAGCCGACTTCAATGGAGCAGAAATGGTACCAACGATATCTTGTGGTTCAATAATTTGTAATTGTGGGACATATCTATCAACCACATTCAAAATCTCATCGTTAAAATTATCAACGGTTTCGAAAATTGGTTTGATACGTGGACCCTTTCTCATTTCCACCATATATGGGGACACCATTCTTGGATAATTCAAAGAATGAACTCCTTCAATAGCGCTCTTAGCTATTGGATATTTCAAAATATGCTGTGTACTCTTGGCCATATCTTCAACTTGTTCATCAATGACAATCGACTCATTAGTTTCTATCGCTTCGGCAGGTTCTGCCAGTATGTCCTTTGTTATTTCGGTGATTGGGATTGATACTCCAACTGGATTTTCTAAGGGATCATGAGTTGGAGTTGGAAGTTCAGCGTCTACGGGAATATCACCGTTTTTGATCTCACTTGTTCTCTCAGTCAGTAATTATTCCATTGGCGGGTTGTTGTGCAAGGGTCTTTCCGTACGAGGTATTGTTATTATTACCAAACAAAAACATTCTTCTCAAAGGCATGGTTAGCTATGTAGGGTTTATATGTTGATCAGATTCTTGTACAGAGTGAATGTATAATTCCCAAAGAAGATTGATAAGAGTTTGAAGATGATCTGGCAAAGTTGTATAATAAAACCACAAAACCACAAAACGGCTGTCGTAATAGATGATTACCTAGTTAGGAAATATCAAAACAAACCACAAAAAGGAAGTTCATAAAATACAAAAAAACAAAACACAAAAAAAAATGTAAACAAAAAAAAGACAAAAATAAAGTAAAGTAAAGACATATAGAAGCATCACCTACGGTATCAAACATAGTGTCAAAAAAACACATTTCATCATCGAGTCTTGCTCTTGTTGACTAGCTATCATCACTTCCTATAGTGCGTTGCTGTAGCTCACACTGAACAACAACATAGCTATATCATCTAATCATATCATCTAATCATCTGTTGAAAGAAGAAGTAACCATTGCAAATCTTATATATATAATAAAGGACATCCCAATAATTTGAGTACTCAAGCAAAACATTTATTCATTTAATCATGGGGAACTTCTCAAAGTTGAAGAATGTGGACTTACCTTTCAAGTCGGACTCCCTAAAATTCAAACAATTTATCCACGAATCAACTCGGTATGCCCCATATTATCAGATCCAAGGACCACAAAAAGTAGATGAAGATGATTTGACCATCTTGGATGATTTTGAGTTTCAAGGAATAGATTTTGGTAATATTCGGGAAGATGAGTTTCAAATTGATAGCGAAGACGAGAGTGAAGAGGTTCAAAGTTCTGAATTAAATTTTCAAGAATATAGTGTGTCATACGTTGAAAATGAAAAAACCATAAGGACCACCACAACTATCAAGAAAACTGTTATTGATGATGATGAATTAGATAAGCAAGCACAATCATCTCCCAAATTGAATGCCCAAGGGTTGAACAATTTGATCTACAATCTTTCTTTGGATGAATTAGACTTTCAAGTGAGAGGAGACGGTGAGGAGGAATTGGATTCAAAGAGACTGGATGATTCTCTCCATTTGGAGGAATTATTGAACTCAGTAGATGATGATGTACATGAATTATCCTCTGGTACTATGGACTCTGCCCATTTTTTGTTTGAAGATAATGAAGATTTGGTGCAAACTGCTACACTATCAGGGACAGTGGTGAAAAATGATCAAGGAGAGGAAGAAGAGGAAGAGGAGGAAGAAGAGGATACAATGGACATTGATGTGTTGCTGCCAGGTTCTTCGTCATCAGTAACATCAAATGATGAAGAATTTGCTTCCACATACTCGAAATTAGAAGATTTTTTAAACTCACCAGAATTACCCTCCAAGGCAAGTAAGATACCAGTACGATTTGTGCCGAATGAGCCTTCGGCAAAGATAGTGATACATCAAGATCCAATCAAACAAACTAGTAGGCAAAGGCCTATTTCGTTATATCAACAGACTTTGAAAAAATCAGCAAGATTGCAACCACAAGATTACCATCGTATTTTGAGATCTCCAAATAGAGTTTGTTCTCCCAAAAAATCGATCAAACCAACCAGATCTGTCTTGAAAGTGCGAAAGAATTTACTCAATTTAATAGTGGATGCTGCCAGTGGTGATCCAAAAGAAGCTGCCCGTTATGGAACTGAAATCAATTCACAAAATTGTGAGGGTGTACCTTTACCTGAGTCAACAAAGGAATTGGTTACTATTCCTACTAATAATGCCAAGGAGACTCACAGGGCAGCCATAATAAAAGCCATTTCACCTGTGGTGATGGAAACGAAATTACAAGATATCACACCATCACATAACCAGGTGAAAGGTGTGGGATTTTATACAGAACGTGATTTCCACAAATATTTGACGATGACAAAGAGTATCAATCTTGGGAAGGAGAACGAAGTGGTGGGGAATCCAGTCAAGAGACTGAAAATGGACAATGAGGATTCATCTTTTGCAATTTCGAAGCAAGTGAAATGGGCTGAAAATTTGGAATGGTAGGTAGTTGCTACAATTGATTCTGTATCTGGTATAGAGAAATTTGAGATTTTGGCGTTTAATACGAAAGAAGGAAATAACAAGTCTTTGTAGGTGAAAAAAGGATACATGTGTTATATGTTTACCCTAAGTAATGATGGAGATGAGTGATGTGAATTCAGACAGAAGTATCCGTAGCAACTAAATAAATGTCGCTCTGAAAATGCTGCTAAAATCTCCTTTTTAGATGGAAAAAAAAAGTAAACATGCAAGGTACACATATTCATCGCTTACCCACACATACATCACATATAAGCAATAAATGTTTAGCCGGTAAGAAAAAAAAAAAGTGTCCTTTACTGGTTGCACTAATCTTTAATCCAGGCACCCCGTTGAATACACCGTACAATGAGAAATCCCCATGTTATGATTACGGGTTTGCTTTGGTTCTATGAAACAACGGGATATATTCCACAATGGAGTACATGTAAATCAAAGAGGTTACAATATGTGCACAAGTGATAAGGGATCTATCTCTCTTCCTGTCGCATCTAAAAGTATTGCCATCTGTTCAAGTGAGCAGGGGTCACCTAGTTCCTAAAATGAGATAAATTGGTTTTGAGAATTGTTCTCCAGCGATATTATTGAACTTGTAGATGACGACTCGAACAGCCATGCGGTCTTATAGATGTCACATGGAATCTCTTTCGAGAGCTTGGTCCCTCAATATCATACCCAAAATTATGCAATTCCAGATCGGCTAGATTATCCGACTAAATTGATTTATCAATCCGCCAATATTTTCCCAGATCTCGTGGTTGTTTCGGATTGGTTTCGTGGATTTCGAGAATTAGTCTAGTCAATATTGTCAATAACCTTTTCTGTTGTCCATCAAAATGCTACACTTCGTATATCTGTAAGAGAAAAAAGAAAATCGAGATTTTTGCACCAGTCAGAGTTGGGCAACTGCTACTACTCATCATCATGCATGAATAATAATTTAGAGGAAATCGGGCTTATTAAAATTAAATTGTTCTATTGTCAAATAATTCTAACCAAAATAAAGGCTGTGGAACGTATTTTTTTTTTCTAGCACTGATTTGATTGAATCGCGAAAGTTTTAGTAAAAAAAAAAAAAAAAGAAAACACATTAAAGCAATGAGTAGTTTGATTTGAGTCTTATTGATTTCGAATTAAATCAGTCCAACATAATTAACACTCAAATGGATTTATGATATCCCACGGCTTATTTATTGATTTTTATCTCTTGTATATATATATTTATCACTAGTCAAAGATGCCTCTTAGGATCCGCAGATATCAAAAAATCTCATTACTAGGGTGTTTACTTGTTTTCATGTTATTCCTTTCAACTTTTATCCATAGCATAAATGAGAAGTCAAAGGTGAATATTGGTAAAATTGCTAAAGGTCAGCAGGTTCGCAAACAAGAAGAAATTCTGAAAAAGGCAATCAAACATAAACCAAATATAGTGGAGCGAGATGATGGGGTGGAATTATATGAAAAATCGCATCTAAATACTCCGATGAAAGTGCCGGCCAAATATCAAAGGGAAAGTGCCACTTTTTTCTCCTTGGTCAGGAACTCGGAACTCTATGGGATTTTACAATCAATAAGAAATGTCGAAGACCGTTTTAATAAAAATTACCACTATGATTGGGTATTTGCTAATGATAAACCTTTTACACTGGAATTCAAAAAAGTGGTGAGCAACATGTGCTCAGGTGAAGTGAAGTTTGTTGATTTGTCACTGGAATTCTGGTCATACCCTAACTGGATAGATCAAGACAGGGCGGCACTGGTACGTAAGGAGATGGGTGAACAAAACATCAAGTATGGAGATAGTGAAAGTTATAGACAAATGTGTCGGTTCAATAGTGGACTTTTTTACAAATTACCACTGTTACTGAAATACAAGTATTATTGGAGAGTGGAGCCTGATATTGAATATCATTGTGATATAGATTATGATATATTCAAATATATGAGAGAAAACAACAAGGTGTATGGATTCACGTTGGCTCCATTGGAGCTACATACGACGGTTGCAACATTATGGGAAACGGTGAAAAATTACACCAGGGAATTTCCTCAGACCCTGGCGCCGGATAATAACATGATGTTTCTCACCGATGATGATGGAGAACATTTCAACATGTGTCATTTCTGGTCGAATTTCGAGATTGGTGATTTGGATTTTTTCAGAGGTGAAGCATATAACCATTTCTTCAATTACTTGGATCGAGCCGGTGGTATTTATTATGAGCGTTGGGGTGATGCTCCTATTCATACAATTGCAGTATCTTTATTATTACCTAAAGACAGTTTGTATTTTGTGGAACATACAGGTTACTTGCACGAGCCAAACGGTGATTGTCCAAAATCGTTGGACGTTAGGTTACAGAAGAATTGTAATTGTAATCCTTCGTTAGATGAAACTTGGAGCGGAAGTAGTTGTATACCCAAATTTTTTGACATTTATGGTTTGACAAGACCACGTGGAGCACCAAAACGAGCATATAAGCCGATCCATGATTGGAAGAACGACGAGAAAGAGCAGAAAAAGGCTGAAAATGTAAGGGCCGGTTCTGAGTTGAAAAAACTGGCAAAGGAGGAACAGAAAATGGCGCGTAAAAGAATAGAGCAGGGTGTTGAATCAACGGATCAGCAATTGGTTTCTGATGAAAGTGAGTCTGCTAATCAACCGGATGATGTTGAACAATTTGGAAGAAAAGAGCACAATTCAGAAAACGATCAATCAGGTATTACAGAAAACGGTCAATCAGAAATTAGACAGGAAAATATATAGAATTCTCTTTACAAATGAATATACATGAACATTTTTAAACTTACCAGTTTTGACAAAATTTTGTCGAAAATCCATACATGAAAGCGATTTGAAAAAAAGACTAGGATAAAAATGATAGTCATGTTATTTTTGACAGAAAGAAATAGCAAAATTGGATTTCAAGGAGAAATATTTTAATAGAACTAAAAGTTATAAGGTCGATTGATTTGTGTAGGTATGTTGTTTTGTGTGTCTGTTTTTCCTCCAATTGTTTTTCATTTTTTAGGTCAAACAGCTTTCTGTATTACAGCCAATGACTGAATCAACAAGACAATCTTCTAGTAATGGCTGCTGCTCGCCATTAGTCTCGGAAATGGCAACAACATCTTGATTATGATGTGAATGTTCATGAGCTGAATGTTCATGAGCTGAATGGTCATGGCTTGAATGGCTCAGATGTGAATAATCATGGAGCAAATTCATAGAGGTGGTGGAACCTCTCTTTTGGTAAAATCTGACAAACTCTGGTTGAATTGTAGCACTATGAACACCATATTCATGTAAAATTGTTTTTATTTCCTTGGCAACTTCTAAAAATTCATCTGGATTACCATCAATTTCAACATGCAAAGAAGCGATATAAACTTTTTCGGTCAAGTTCCAAATATGGAAATCGTGCATTGATATTACAGATGATATAGATAATATTTCTCTCTTGACACGATCATAAGGCCAGTTAGGAGGTGTTGCCTGTAGTAAAATCTTTGAAGATGACTTACAAAGAGGAACCGCCGATGAAAAGATGATAAACGTGATAAATAATGACACCAATGGATCAGAATAAAATCTCCAAGAGTAATCGGTTTTCCAAATAAACACGGCTGTGACAATGACTCCAATGTTACCCAAAGCATCACCCATCACGTGTAAGAAGACACCCTCCATATTCAAAGATTTTTGGTGTTTGACATTCTGATGTGAGTGACGCAGCTCTTCATCAACTTCGTGTGTATGTTTGTATTGTGAACGAGAATGGTCGGTCAAAAGACGTTGGTTTTCCGAGGCCATTCTATTCACAACAACCTCCGGTAACAAGTCTTCTATATCTGATCCAGTTTCACTATTCGAAGCTGCCTGTGACATTCTAATTGACTCAGCTGTATGGTTTGCATCCGTTGGAGGAGGACTACGCAAGTCTGGGGTGCCTCCATTACTAATGATCTCCAGAGGGCTAGGTCCATGAGAATGTGAGTGTCCATGCTCATGGAACAAAAATAATCCGACAAAATTGGATACCAAACCACATGAACCAACAACCAATACCAATACAGGGTTGCTGATGGTCAGTGGTTGAACAAATCTTTGAACTGCTTCGATGAAAATGGTAAAACACAAGGCAATCAAGAACACAGCGTTTATCAACAGACCCAAGATCTCAGCTCTTTGCCAACCATAGGTATACTTTGAATCGGCTTGTTTCATCTTAGCCACTCTTACAGCCCAAAATGCAATCACCAATGAAATGATATCGTTTAACATATGAAAGGAATCGGCAACCAAGGCTAATGAATTGACTGCGTAGCCTACAATCACCTCCAATAGGAAGAATATTGTGTCTATCACCAACAACAGAATAATACGAATTTCTTTTCCCGACAACATTGCTGATATATATATATGCGATTGGAAATGGGTTTATTTGATTAGCTATATAAGGGATCAGACAGTCAATGTATGATGATGCTGATAGAGGGAATGGTTCTCTCTTTGTATCTTCTGATTTTTTCCTGGGCTTTTTTTTTCTAATTTTTTTTTACTTTTTTTAACACAATTTTCAAAAAAAAATTTTGGCCTTTTCTGACTCTGCGTATAATGGAGTTATCTGTGTTTAGGTAACATTGGCCGATCGTTCATATAAGTACGATTGGTCCAGTATCTGTGACTAATTGAAACAAGAAAGTATATTTCTTTTATATGCTAAATTATTATAAGAACATTGAGCTGTAAGGTCAACTGGAAGAGGAAAGTAGGAATGAAAAAAAATGAAAAAAAATGAAAAAAAAAGCGAAGAGATCATGCTTATCATAATCCAACTAAAGAACTGAACTGTCTCAAACCCACACTTGTCAACATTCTAAATCCTTGGGCGCCAAATGGGAAGTAACTGAGTGTGTAGTATAAAATGGCCAGTATTCCACAGATCCCACTAATTAAAGTCATTATCGTACTCTTCAAAAAAATAGCGCTGTAAAATGTCAATAGATTGCTACCAAAAAACACCACAGTAAAGGGCAATCTCTCCTTGGAAATCAAGTGTTGAAAATAGTTATAAGGTCCTTGAAGACAACCGAATGAAAGTATAAATAGTAAAGAACCTAGAGTCCACAACATGACAAATTTTTTTGGTTTCAACAGTAACACTGGGAACAAAAAAATTGACAAGGTGAAGCATAATGCTGATCCTGCAATGAATAATAGGAATAATGACAATCTCTCAAAAGTTGACAATTTAAACCAATCAGGTTCTTCAAATTTGGTTTGCTCTAGATCTTGTTGGTGTAATGGTAATTTTGAGTACAAACTGTTGTAAGTGGATGAGATGGAGGCAGTGAAGTCATTTAAAGCTGTGGGCAGCTCTTGTTCAGCTCTCCAACTATTAAATTGATCCAACAATGACGAAGACGGCTGTTCTTGTTGTTCTGGCATCCTTATGTATATGGTTTGTTGTTGCTGGTGTTGTTGTTTGAAAACGCCACCGATAGTAATCTTAATACTCGACTTATTTAAAGTAGAGACCTATTTTGATCTACAATCTTTGTTTTTTTCCTTGGTACGCAAACAAACAAAAAGCAAAATAAAAATTACCCTTTTAGATCTGAGATATCTATAGATAAGATATAGTAAGCCGGTGCTGATGAATCCCTTCAAGACAAAAGTTGTCGTGATCTATGATAAATAAATCATTATTATCGTTTCACACGTCACAATAAATTTTTTACTACTATTATTATCTACTACCTAGAAGGGTAATTTTATTATACAATCAAGAAGGGGTTTATGGAACATTTTAAATATCAATTACAACTAAATTCATCATTGAATAATCAATAAGATTATTCTTGAACCGCTATTTACATTTGCCACCTTCGTCATAGCCTAATTGAATTAGTAAGCAAGCGCCTGCGGAAATGACATAAATAGAGGTAATTGAGATCTTGAATTATATAGTTTATTTTATTTTTTGGAAGACATTTTATTAGAACAATTTGTATAAAACATTTTTACATATAGTTCATCAATAGAAGCATTTATAATCATTAAACAGTAATTCACCCCCTTATTTTGACTTGGTGCCTTCAATCAGATTTTTCACAACATTATTCAAGACTAGTGAACTTTCAAATCACCATACTATCAACTTTAATCAAAAATGAATGACTATTTAGCATTAACCAACATTATCAATGAAATTGTATCAACCTCTACTGAGGCAAATGTCACCAAAGGTGATAATGGAGAACTAAGCAATGGTTATCATGGAAGCAAGATATCTTCGTTCATTAAAGAACTAAAAGAAGCTGTTCCACCATTACACTCGGTCCCCCAACATCAATACTACCTTAACCTCACGATTTTCATGCTAAGCCATGAAGAAGTTGAAGTGGTAGCATACATTGCTAAGCCAACCAATCCAACCGAGGAATCAGATGAGATTAAAAAATGGTCGGCAAAAACTAACTTCCTTGTAAATCAAGCGTTAGTTATCACTGCACCTCAACAACTCATCAACGAAGCGCGTGATGCCAAAAGCAACCTTTATTCATTAATGGTTAAAACGAAATATGCCTTATATAATGAAATATACAATATGATGTCAAAAATTGGCTATTCAGAAATGGGTAATTTTGATCAATTTGAAAATCGAATCACCAGAATTATGATCACTTCCGAACGCTGTGGATATCGATTAACAGATGAGATGATCCTTCTGATCGTTGAAGGATTGAGTGGTAGGTTATTACCCTTGAAAGGTTTCATACAGACTATTAATAAGCCAGCTAATCTTGAAACCTTAATGGACATCTTGAGAAAGCAATCTGAAATCATTCAACAACAACAACAAAAGAGAGTGATTCATGTTACTGATAACAACAATAATAATAACCAGACTGAAAATAGTTATAAAAACAACAATTACAAAAACCACACCAAAAAGTTTAACAACAATTATAAAGATAACAAAGCCAATTGCTCACACATTAAGACAAGAAATTTGGTTAAAGAATCGTTACGAATTCATTGCCGTAAAACCTTTCACGAATACAACAATTTACACTGACAGTACTAACAAGAAGGTTTCAGTAAGAAGAACCGTTACATTGCAGTCAGAATAAGTTACATCAGGCAAATCTATCAAAAGGAATATTTTGAAGTTCAACATATTGTAACAGCAGAACAAGTTCCTGATATTTTTACTAAACCATTACCAAGAACACAATTTGAATTATTGGCCAAGAAATTAATTTGTATCACAAATTAAAAAGAATTAAAAAGAAAGAGAGCCATGTCGTGATTTGTGAGGTAAAGTGAGCAAATAAAATCAGATATAGATTTATTACCTATGTATATCACCAAGAGGGCTATACAACGATTATAGAAAGTAGTAAAATAGAAATCTTAGCAGTGACGTGGCAACTAGAAGCTAAGGAAAAAAGCCCAGAAGAGCTTTAACAGTAAAGTGTCATCGCTCAGTTCTCATACTGTCTCCCAGAACAGAAAGAAAACATTGCAAAACGTGCGACGGTCACGTGATCTTACTTGCGAGTATAATAATTTACTTTATTCTTTCTTTCATACAAAAGCGGGTTTAGCTCAGTTGGGAGAGCGTTAGACTGAAGTCGTGTAATTACGGTTCTGTAATCTAAAGGTCCTTTGTTCGATCCAGAGAACTCGCATTTGCATTTAATTTTTTTACTACAGTAAACTGTTAGTAAGACCAAATTGCTTCATATTATCTTAATCAGCAATGATAAGGTAGTATAGTTCACTTGCTTTAGGAATGAAAGTCCTCTAATCACCACCGCCACCAACAACAGTTAAACAAGCAAAAAGAACACTTGGATTGTTTTAGTGTAAACTCTTGATTGGATTCAACTTTTTCAGATTTGGAACTAATTTATTTTTGGAAACTGTAAATCCCAAATAATTAACTTTTGATGTTGCATAGAAACACTTGGTAGAAATGAATAAACCCCTGTTATATTTGAGTTTGGAACACGATCATTTTTTGAGAAAAGACGTTATAATGGGACCGATCGATTGCAAAATGAACAATTTTTGTTATTGTCGTTTTTTTTTTCTTCGTTTTTACCACAAGTGCTTAATGACTTCAGTGTTTTTTTGCTTAGTCCAAATTGTCGTGATCCAAGATATTTTTTCTTAACTACTATTATTTTTTGACTACCTAAAAAGATAAATGTGTTATACATTATGAAAAGGCTAAAGAAACATTTCAGGGACATTTATCAAGGAATAATCAACCAACCGGATTATTCTGGGATATTCAGCCTAGTTTTTTCCATCACCTACATTGCCATATTGATTTAATACTCAACAACTGTGGGAAACTGATAAAAATAGGGGATATTGAGCCCTAGAATTAAATAGTTTATTTATTTTTATAAAGATATCTTCTCAGAACAATTTGTATAAGATATATTACATATTGTTCTATCAATAGAAATTCATTAAAACCGTTTGAATAACTCTTGAATCTCGATTTCTGTGCTTTGAGTAGTCTTTACAAGCACCTTATTCAAATCAAACAACCTGGATTATTTTCCCCCAATCTCAACCATTACAGATGCTATAATTTGGGGTGGCTTCTTAGCCTACAAATTTTAACTAATTTGTTAATGTCGTTCGCGGTTACATACATGAAATTAGAAATTAGTTTTGAGCCGTAGGTGATGATGACTTAGTGCATATATTCATACCAAGGCATGAACCATCTATTAATTTTGATTTTTTAAAGTTGCCTATTTGAAAGTAGATAGTTAACGACGAAAAAACCTCATCAATTTTAAAATTTTAAAAATATGTGTTACATTGTGTATAATAAAACTTCGAATTGAGTACTTGAACTAATCTAGGAAAACCAAAATTCATATACATCGTTAACTTCATCAAAGCCCCAAGCTTTCAGAATTTAAATCATCCAATTGATCAATGCTTCAATGATCATTTAAGCACTCCATAAAAATTGGGGCTAACATAAAGCATTTCTTTGCCCATCTGGATAAATGTGATGATTCGAAAATCTTGATTCTTACATAAACTAACCTGAGGCAAATTCTTTTTATTTTCGATCTCACTGCCCCCTTACACAAACATCCCAAACCAAACTAAATCAAACCAGTAGCTCAATTAATTGTAACCAAAAAAAAGAATTGCCATTGTAACGCCATATAGCAAACCCAATAAAAATAAAAACCAAAAAACCAAAGGGTTCTCGTTTGAATAAATAAATATAATCATAAGTCTAGTGTATCATTCATATATGGAATGTGATGGGATGGATACTAATGTTTCCGTATTATAATTTCAAATTTTTCGCATCCTCATCGCTGTAATCCACTTCATCATTGTCAAAACCCACTTTTGCTAGAAAATTTTGGAATCCCATCTTTAAAATCTTGTCTTTAATCTCTTGATTTCTCCCACTAAAGAGTCCCATGAATTGAAGACTGTTTGCCCAACAATCATCATATTTGGCACTGGAACGTGGGATTAATAGTATATATTTATTCGTCATTATGAAATTGTATGATATATTAGGATTCAATTCACCATCTAGTAGTAACTCTTGGGTTTTCTGTAACAAGTTTTTAGAAAGGAATATATTCAAGACATTTTTAAGTAATGATTGATACATTTTTTGGAGAAGTTCCTCTGTAATCTGAGATTTATCCTTTGGTAATGGGAGAACAAAATGTTTGAACAAGACATTTTGAGTGGTCAATGGCTTCATGTCATTTTTGTAATCGTAATTATCGATAAATTCATCGAGGAATGGTTTGAATTGCCGATTTTTTGATACCTTTTTATAATTGGGAAAGGATAAAAATTGAATATGTTTGTGGATTTGTGAGTATCCACTTTGGTTACCACTGTTGAAAAATGCGAAAAATTCAGCATCATCATCATCATCATGATCATCATCATTTTTGGAATTATAAAAGTTGTTATTATTGTTTATATTGGTCAAGATTGCATTTATCGTTAGCAAATCTCCAGAAGTTAATAGTGTATCTTGTTTGACAAATTGCTTCGTTACCATTAAAAAATGATTCTCAGAGTTGGGGAACTTATTTAGTAAAAGTTTATATCTATCCAAGAGGGAATCACACACAGTCAATTCTGGTTCATTTTTCAAGAATGGGTTAAGTTTCTTATTCTCTAATTCATTTGTTGATTTTCTATTGATTGGTCTCTTGGATAGATTGTTTATGATTTTAAATTCGTAATCGATACCGTTCACTTCAAACAACTCAACATTAGATCTGGTATCATCATAATCATACACTATATCGCCAGCCTTGAAAGCGTTCCAAAAAACTTCAGAGATCCTTGAAAGTAGATGTGTGTGGGTTAGAGCTTCAAGGGTGGGAATTGTGTACATATTTGTCTATTATTCTATTGTTCAATTCAATTACAATCAGTAACCAAAAGCATCAAATTAATATGTAACGCGCTAAATTTAAAATATCGTATAATAATCTCTTTACTCAAACAACTCCACTCTCTTTCAGTTCACCCACACAAACAAAAAAAAAAATTTCATTTAGAAAAAAAAAAAATTCATCAGCAAAAAAAGGATCTCTCTATCTATCAAGAAACGAGGAGAAGAAGAAAGAGATACCCCTATATAAAGCCGTTCATATTTCCCCAACTATACTCTATTGACAAGGTCGTTGCCATTGCTATCACCTAGCACTATTCTAATCTTCCCATCTTGGTCAAAAGGCATAACTCCGGTGGCCGAGTAAGCAGACAGAGAAAGGACATAAAATCAAAAAAATCAGTTATCCAAAGCTATCTGTATATCAGCGGAAGAAGAAATTTATCTAATTCCAAATAATTGGGATGTCGGTGGCAGCAAGACTTGTGAATGATGAGTTTGAGAGATCATCTTCTCATTCATCGCAAGAAAGTATCTACTTTAGTACCCACTCACCCGATACAATACTGTTGAATGTGACGAACGCTCATATAGTTGATTCCTCAGATGAACCTCTCGATGAGGATAAAGAGGGACTTTTCAAAGATACCGAATGGATAACTGAAACTAGAGATATATCGTTACCTAATCAAATAGGAAAAATCAGTCATCTCTCGATAGATATAGGAGGTTCATTACTGAAATTGGTTTATTTCACCAAAAATGAAGAGGGGGGAGGAAAATTCAATTTCTTAAAGATTGAAACAGAGGCCATTGATAAATTCATCAAGACCATTCAAGGTGTTTTAAGAACTTATTATAACCATAACACGGACAATGAGGGTTTCAACAATGATGTAATAATCATGGCTACTGGAGGAGGAGCGTTTAAATTTTTTAACAGGTTGAAAAATGAATTGAAATGTGAAGTGGTGAAGGAAGATGAAACTCAATGTCTTATAGTGGGATTGGATTTCTTTATCAAAAATATACCCAATGAGATATTCACAACAAATAATAGTACACCTTTACAATATTATAATGAGGATAATACAATGAACATTGATGATGAAACTATATACCCATATTTGTTGGTGAATATTGGAAGTGGAGTATCCATGATCAAAGTGACGGGACCAGGACCTAATAATTTTGCCCGTGTTGGTGGTTCATCCCTTGGAGGAGGAACCTTGTGGGGGTTATTATCAATTTTAACAACGGCAAATGATTTTGATGAGATGTTGGAATTGGCTATTGGAGGCAATAACCAAAATGTGGATTTGTTAGTGGGAGACATATATGGGCAAGACCAAGGTTATAATAAGATTGGTTTAAAAGCTAACCATATAGCTTCATCATTTGGTAAAGTATTTAAAGAAGTTCAACAGATCAAGAAAACTGATTTGGATTCCAAATATGATTTCTTGGATGAAGGAACTAAGAAACGATTACAAAGATTAATGGAATTCAATGAAGCAGATATTGCAAGATCATTATTATATGCTGTATCAAATAATATTGGACAAATTGCATATTTACAAGCTCAAAGATATGATTTGAAAAAAATATATTTCGCAGGAAGTTATATAAGGGGTCATCCACAAACAATTCATACCTTGAGTTTTGCCATCAATTTTTGGTCAAAAGGGGAGAAAAAACTGTATTTTTTGAAGCATGAAGGTTATTTGGGTGCTATGGGAGCTTTCTTACAAAAAAAGAGAAATGATTTATGATTTTTTATTTGATTTCAAACAAAGAATGAGAATTATTTTATCTTTTGTTTCAATTTAAAAGCAAAAGTTAATACAAAAACTGAAAATGATTTAATTGATTTTGAATTTATATATATATATATATCATTTACACAATAGTTGATCCCCTCAAATTAACTAACTTGTTTTTTAGACTGAAAATAACACATAATTTATTTATTCATCTTTTTTTTTTTCACTTTCTCCTGAATCAATCACTTGTAAAACGAAAATTAAATTGCAACAGCCATTCACACCCTGAGTTTCAGATTTATAAAAAAACCTATACAATCATCATGATAATTGCATTCGTCAATAAATTCTCTCTTTACATCAATGCCCTCCAGTTTTATGATTTTAAAACATCTCAACCTACCATCGTCATAATATTTGATATGGATTTTTACCGAGTCAACATTTATAACAACTGTATTATGATTATCATTGTAGGTTTCTTGTATCTTTTCAAAATCAATGTTGAAATTAGTTAATGATGGCCATATGGAAACTAAATTTGACAACTCTTTCCCCAACTTCTCCACTTTGATCAGTTCCGAATTTTCTCCACCTTGTGATATCTGATCTTTTCGACACTCAATCACATAATCCAATTTCTTTAACAACTCTGTTTTCCTTGATTCAAGAGACAATATCTTTTTATCCTCCTTAACGATTTGTTCCTTAAGATTCAGTAATTTTTCATTCTGTTTCTTCAACAGGATCTCCAGTTCGGTAAATTCTTTATTTTTATCATTGATAATTTCGTCCAAATCTATTTCAGAGTTCGCTATCGATATACTGAATGATAAATCAGGATTGCTATTATGTTGCTGAATTTTGGATATTATAGTATCATCAACATCCATATTGAACTCTTTCACTTTCAAATTTATATCTCCATTGATCTCCTCTATTTGGGAGTTCATGTGCAGGATCTGGGATATGAGATCTTTATTCGTTTCAGATAGCCTTGTCATAATGGAAGACTGCTGTGATACCGATTTACCCATCTCTAACAATTCTTGTAACAATGTCTCATTAGCCGATTTGGCCTCTTTTAAATTCCCCTTCAATTTGGCATTTTCTCCCAGTATCTTAGTCAGATCTTCTTCACCTATATATATGGGCTTATTATCAATGATCATTCTCAAGAACTTCTCCTTCATCTCTTGCTCTAGGTATTGGAATTTGAGTCTTCTGTACAACTCAGTTTTGGCGGTTGTGATTTCATCAATGTTTCTTGGATCGGGACAATTGATTCCCATATCTTCCAAGCAACCTTGGAAAAGCTCAGGCGATTTGAAGATACTAATATCGCCATATGATTCAGAATCCATTTTTATCCTTTCTATACCTGATAAAAGAAAACCCTCGCTTGTTTGTTTAAAATCGATATATGACTATCTCATCACAATTAATCAAACAAAAAAAGGTAAACAAAAAACAGAAACAAAAAAATAACAAAAAAAATCACATGGGGCAAAGGAAAATCAAAATGAGTTAATTTTTGACTGATGATTTTGTTAAAGCATTTTCATATAGATAGATAGATTAAGAATGTCGATAGATTCAAAGATAGATAGACTATCACAGAGGCAGGTGGCCGCATTGCTGAACTATGTATATACCATACGGATCAAGAAGGGTGAACAAGTGGAACCAAATGAAAAGAGAAAATGGAGGAAATTAAATACCAAATTACAATTATCAACTGCAGAGAAAAGCTTTTTAAAAGATATATTGATCAAATACAATAAGTTTGAGGCACTACTGATTGACATCTTAGAGAACCTAATAACAGTGCTAGAGAACTCGTTGTTTTTGTTAAGTTTTTTGAAAAAAACATCGAAATGGACAAATTATCTTGATCGGTTGGTGATTAAGATATCAAAGATCTGGATGGTATTGACAGTAAAATCATCTGTAACGAGGTATTGGAAATTGATCAAATTGGAAAGTGCAATGCTAATAACTGATAGTTATGATAAGTTAGTTGCGAAACTGAAGTTTTACACATTGGTAAACCTTGGTCTATGTTTAGTGGAAGTGATTGAATTATTGGATTTGAAAAGTTTCTCCTGGTTGATCAAAATATATAACGTTTATAGAATGGTTGGTAATGGTGGTATGTACTTGGAAGATAATGAGGAGAAGACTTTACAAGATTTCTTCTCCAATTATGATATGTGATTTATAAACAAATAACAGCACATAGATGATGAACAAAATTTGCAATGATTGCTTATCGAGCATTTGATTGACACTGTATAAAGTTTTGAAAATTATAATTAGCTGGCTTTTGTATTTCAGCAGAGATGAAAACTCTGCCTAATATCCCAATAGACCGGATGAGGTTGGGGGGGGTGGAATTGAGCGATAATTTAAAGAGGAAATGGATTTTAGCATTTTTAAGCTCCTTTATTTTATTCACTAAAATAAGGTTTGATGATAGTCTAATTACAATTTAAAGAAAATAGAATTTAATAATAAATTGAACAGTTCTAGATTGACCATACTTCATAAGTGGTTTATGAAAACTGCATCTTCTATCTTTTGATATTTCATTGTGTTCCTGTTTTAATCTTGGTCGATGAGGTTTGAAATATTCTAACGCTGTAATCGGCAGCTGAGCCAATCCATCAAATTTCCAATCATCAAATCTGCAGAACATAAAATACAGTTCTGGGAATCAATAACATGAATTTTATTATATATAAGCTTCAAAACTGACCAATGGCATGTGCTTCAGCCTCTTTAGGATAATAATAATAACGCTATAATTCAACTTTACCTTCATTCCAAATAGTTTGTCTTTCAGTTTGTTGTTCAATCCTATTTTGAAATATAACTATAACAAGGTGCGCTTAGGATGCATATACTTTCATTTAGCAAAAAGAATAGCTATCCTATATTATTTTATTTTATATTTTCAAATAAATTTCAATACTCGACTAATTCCTTAAAAAGTTCCCTATGCAATCTACTCCATTAATATTCAAATATCGGAGCTAATTCAATTTGTTAAAAAAGCAAACTTAAAAATCTTAAATCTGGTAGCGCCGCAGCAATTACTCATGGTCCAAAATGAGTGTTAAGAAAGAATCATCAAATGCCACTAAAAATGATAAGCAGGAAGTTAAGGAAGAATTTTCAGAAGACTTAGCAGAAGAATTTGAAAACTTGAAAATCAACTTTGGAGATAACTTTAATGTTAAGGAACAAATTCTGACAAAGAAAAGATCAATTTCATCGATCAAGCTCCAGCTATGACCAAAGTTGTTGGAGTAATTAGGAAAAAGTTTAAAACATTGGATGTTCCTCCTGAACATAATGCTGCAGTTTCTCGGCTCGGTATTATGACGAAGTAAAATATTTTGTTTAAGATGGGTGCAGAACATTCTCACTGCAACGGAGTTGGTTTAATTAACATGTTTTAATCAACATGTGAAATCAAAGCTACCCAACAAGATAGTGTTCTCAAATAAAATGAACTATTTTTAAACATGGAAATAAAATTTCAAATAAATTTGATCCAGAAATACTTCATAAAAAATTAATTGATTGTAAATTAGTTATCGGTTTCCGCTGAATTTGGAAAATTCTCAGTCTGTTCATGATTTAATTCTTGATTCTTGTGATTTGGCTTAGTCGGATTTGACTTGTCAATGTAGATATAAAATTTAATATTATAATTCTCCCCGACTTTTGTAAGAAAATAGAACGAGGATACATCTACGACTATATATAAATCATTATTTAACTATAAAGTTGATCACCATGGCTCGCTTTCATACCAGTAACTCTATGAACTGTTGCTGGAAAATTTTGCTATAGTTTTGAATACCACATCTGGTCATTCTTGAAAATGGCGTTCTAGAGCAACGGAATCGAATCTAGTCAAACACCCATAACATTTTTAAGTGATACTCCTGAAGAGCTTATTAATCACAGGAAAATGTTATATTCATATCTGATGTTATACAGTGTTTTCCACAGATATTGCTTATTCCAAAAGTTCATATCATCGCCAAGTCTTGTTGAAGCTACCCATAAGGATATCAGTTATCAAAAGTTAAAAAAGTTTGGTGAACCAGTTTATATGTTGGAGAACAATGGTCGTAAATTGGATCTGCTGGTAATGGCAAAAATGTGAATTTTGTTGGTTATTCATCAATTCAATTGGAGCCACCTGCCACCTTTAGAACCCCGAAAAAAAATTCTTGGCTCTCGAGTCGAATACGTCAATCCATCGAGTGATGCTGAGTCCATATCAGAAGGTGAACCTGATGGGCATATATCTGAAGGAGCAGCAATATACATATCAAGATGATTATTTCGCACCTAATACAGAATCAACATCTTTGACAGAGCATCTTCGAAAAAACGTAAATGCTCAGATACATGTGAGCAAGCTTTTCTAAAAATTAAAAATATAGGGACGCTAGAAAGGATATAATTGGGTTTTTCATTTACAGATGTATATAACAACTTACACAGAATAATATTGCACCATTCATATACAAGAGTGATGATATATTCTTAGGTTGAATAACATTGAAAAATCATCAGTTACATCCTGAGATTTGTTGGTAATTCTAGTTTGGGTGGCTGGCTGACTGCAATCAAAAAAAACTTGGATTTCAAAGTTTGAAAAAATGCGCAAGCCCGGAATCGAACCGGGGGCCCAACGATGGCAACGTTGGATTTTACCACTAAACCACTTGCGCTTCTTGAATGAAAAAATTAACAATTTATACAAAACTATTCTATTTTAAAGGAATCACGTGACAAAGCTTGCTGTTTTAGTTTTCTCAAGAGATGAAGTCGAAATGATAGATGAATTACTTCCTATAAATTGTTTAATAATGATAAATGCTTCTATTGATGAGCTATATGTAAAAATGTTTTATACAAATTGTTCTAATAAAATGTCTTATATAAAATAAAATAAACTATAAAATTCAATATCTCAATTACCTCTATTTATATCATTTCCAAAGCTTATAGATATATATAACAATAAACTCTTTGTACTTGTAAAAAAAAAAAAAATTATATCTTTTTCTCCTCGATATGTGGCTAGTCCCTTTAACCTTTTTGTTAACTGAATGGTTAATAATAACAGTATTACTAGTATTAATTTTTATTTAATACAGTCAAATAAAGATAATAAATAATAATAATAAAATTATTTCGCTACAACTACTTGATTTTATAGGTTATTGAATTCCTCTTAAAATTTAATGACCAATAGTCATCGGTGTTGGAACTTTGGGTAAATTGATTCATGAGGCATTAACTCTGATGTTCAATTTTACTATTAATTGATCCTTCGAGGGGGGGGGCGGGGGTTAATTCTCAATAGTCAATAGTCATTCATTTATCATTATAGTTGAATAAAGTTGATAATATGGTGATTTGGGAGTTCACTAGTCTTGAAAATCTTCTGTTGAATTTGATCGAAGGCATCAAGTCCAAATGAAAGGGGTTGGGATTTACTTTGAATCAGTTATGAATGGTTATAAATGCTTCTATTGGAAAACTATGTAAGATTTATTTATCCCTGATAATGACACATTTTACATGTAGCAAACTTTTTTTTTATTATTAATTATCTTTATTCAACTATATAAAGATATAAAAAACTATATATTTACGTGTCTTGTGAATAAAGCAAAGAAGTGACATATCAAAATAAACAAAAAACTCCTCTAGTTTTGATGGATAGAAAATATTCATCTCCCAATGGGAAAAAAGCTTCTTATTTGATGTTGTTTAAAATATGGGAAAGAGCAGGAGGTAATAAAATAAAGCTGTAAAGTAAAAGGAAGCAAAAAATAGGGCATAAAAGAATAAGGAAGTAATAAGAGGACAGAAAAGAAAAAGTCACAGAAAACTAATAAAGGGGAAGAATATGGGTAACGGGGTAAAGGAAAGAGGAGAGTAGTTGGAACAATCTCTGGGATATTTACTTATGAAAGCTCTCAAGAGTCAATGATAAATCCCATCCGAATAGAAACCATAATAGTGACTAGAAATATATTGTTGGATCTTATCTTTCTAGGTGTCATGTGTTAATTGTAGAGGAAACTGGGGTCCATAGCGACGATTTGTATGGAAAATATGGAGAATAGTGAGAAACATATTTTGTAGAATGATTTCAGTAGGACTGCCACGAAAATTAAAAAAAAAATCAAGCTGGGAAATATCAATTCGTAGAGATTTGAGATGGAGGACCTCAATCCTTGAGAGTTATTCAGTGTCTTTGTATCAGCAATATAACGATCAGAAATTATTTTTAAGTACTGTCTAATAATTTGTAATCCTGGGTGTTGTAATTTTGAGCAGCAATATAAAATCCACTTCAGCCGTTGTCCTTGTAGCTGTTTTTGTAAGTTTGAAAAGGAAAAACCACCTAAATTTTAAGAGTTCAAAATGTTACGTAGATATCTATCTATAGACGAATTCATATTATGCGACTTTTGCAATACTGAGTCTTCCTTATTCTCTTGAATGCCCGAGATCACGGTAATGTCGTTTTTTTTTCGAATTCCATAATTATTTGATAATTAGATAAATAATATAATGTATATTAATCGTATTGTAAAGTAAAAGTCACTTGTAGATAGATGAATCTTGATATGAATTTTTCTGGTGTGAAGGATCTCATTTCTTCTATTCAAATCTCTAAGTGAAATCAGCTTCTTTTTTATATGCTTTCTAGACATATGAAACAAGAGCTAATTGAAAATAAAATAATAAAATATGAAACATGAACTAATGATAATAAAAAGTAAAAAAGGTACTAAAAAATAATTAAGGTTCTAATTGTTAACATGAAGCTTGTTGATCATTGCAATTGATCTTCAATTGGATGCTATTAATAGAAATTGTAATAATAAATATGCCATTAGTGCATGTAATTAGTGTAATTGATGTTATCTTGAAACATCTTATTTGTTTCAGATTTAGTGTTTGGGGCTTAAAATTGTAGTTATTGCATAATAACGTTTTATGATTTCACAGACATATGTTGAAAATCATCATATGTCCAACACATATATATAACAATAAACTCTCTGTGCTTGTAGAAAAAAATTGTTTACCAATAGAAGCATTTAAAACCATTTATAGAAGTGATTTAACCCCTTTTTATGTCAAAAAAAATTCAAAGTCACGTGACTTAATGTAAAGAAAATAGTTAGTGTACAAAGATTTACAGTAACTATAGATTATCCGATGTAGTGTAACGGCTATCATTGCCCGCTTTCACCGGGTAGACCCGGGTTCGACTCCCGGCATCGGAAGTTGTCATTATTACTTTTTTGCTTTTTTTGTACTTCTAGTACAAAGAGTTTATTGTTATATATATCCCTAAGCTTTATCTCTTGAGAAAACTAAACCCACCTGGGAAGGTCGATGTTGCACTCTATTCTCATTCGTAAATTTTCTTTTTGATGAATTTTTTCTGTTCCAGAACAGCGGAGAACTGTTTATCAAGGAGAATGAATTGAGAAATGTTTTTTTTGCAAGCACAAAGAAAGAGCTCTGTTTCTCTTGATCATTTTGGTTAGATATGCCTTTGAAGAATGTGGTAATAATTTCTGATTTATATTAGCATAGCAATTGTTTTTGATAGTCATGTATTTGGGGAGACCACAACAACGTTATTGTTGTGGCCAATCTGTATTTTGATTCCGAATATCTTATGGTTGGAATATGTAATCGACGCACTATATAAATAGAGGTAGAAATAGTGCAATACTTATAATATCGTATACACTGATTAGCTATAAAAGTTCAGATGTATGTTTCCAAAACTATCAAGAGGTTTGATCCTCGACTGAATAGAGGAAATCATCTGCTTTATAGAACACACTTCCCTTCTATCCACAAACTAGAGATAGGTCAGAAAATGGTAGTAGGGATGAGCATAAAAGAGAAAAGAAACCAAAAAAACTCAACAGAATACTGTGATTAGAGATCGCAAACTAACTGACTTCTTCAACAAAAAAACATATAAAACAGTTGCCGCCGAGCCTACTTTTAACTCTATCATTTGACAACAGGAGAGCAAAAATGTCAAAGAGCTTGTATTTTAATTTGCCCCAAAAATTGAAATTTCAAATCTTACAAAATCTCACACACAATTCTGATATCCAAAATCTACTTCTGGCTCTTCCTTCTCAACATCAGCCGCTCGTTCAAAGAATCATCAAAACTAAACTTGTCTGCATCGTGCAAACCCCATCAACATACAGAAAGAAATATTGCCAATTCCCAGATCCGTCTTCATGTACCCATGAAATCAATCTGTTGGCGTATGTTGATTCTTGAGATTTGGGTTAGTTGTATTTGACATCTTAATGTATATGTATATATAGTTAAATATTATGATTCACTTCAACCTTTACAAGATCATAGAGAGAGGATACTTCTGGGACATAAATCATTATCTAACTATAAAATGTAACACTGATAACCATGGCTCGCATTCACTCGCCAAGGAATAACTTAATAATAAATAGAACATTAGATTACAACTAACTGTCATCGTCGGCACAAGTAATATGAACACTGATAGCCAGTGCTTTTTCATATATATTTTTACATCCTTTCGTAAGTGGGGATTGTTAGCAAGTATTAGCTCTAGAATTACCACGGTTATTCCTAGTAGTAAGGGTACTATCAAATTAACTATAACTGATTTAATGAGCCATTCGCTGTTTTACTGTATAAATTGCTCATACTTAGACATGCATGGCTTAATCTTTGAGACAAGCATATGACTACTGGCAGGATCAACCAGATAACTATCTTACTCCACTCCCCGAAGGTTATGGATTTTCCAGACTCGGCAGAAATTCCACCAAGTCTTGAAGATACTTATTTAGATTATCAATTTCCGAAAATACTGGAAACAACTCGTAATTTTTACAACCAATCTACAATCTTATTGCATCCATATATATCCCTCTTTGAATTCCTCTGGCTAGCGGCCGCTAACCATCTTATTGTTATTACAACACAAGAGTCTAACATAACTAGCCTGAGAAGAGGTTACAAACTAAAAATCACATAACAAAGTAAGGTTATTTAAAGCTGCTAACAGTTTCTTGACAATAAACTCTTTGCACAAGTGTTCAGTGTACGGTGTTTGTATCGCCAGTTAAATCCCCCCAAAAAAATGCTTTTTTTTTCCTTCACTTATCTTTTTTTTTTTTGCATGGAGTAGTTTGTTATTTATTTATTTCTACGTAGAATCTACACAATGGCATCCTTGGATGATTTCAAACATGACATCAGATCTTTAGAGCAGGAGATTCTGTTGATGGAGTTGCAATACGATAATTACGTGAAGCAATTAGAAGCAGCGAAGCAGACAATTGAAGCTCGTTCTAATAATAATGGCACAAGAGCAAATTCCAAAACAAGTTCACGAGAAGTGTCTATAACGCCTCCATACAAACAAAACCATAAACCGAATATGGATGGTATTATCATACCGCCACCACTGGAGCATGAGTTCTTTGATGTGTCGGTGATTGATTTCTTCCAGCCAAGTGAGACTGCTGTTTCGGGTGCAAACAAAAAACAGAAACGGGAACAAGAAGAAGAAGCAGCAGAGGAGACACAAAAGAGAGAAGAGGTGCTATCGCATATCAACTTGGAGAATCTATATAGGTTGAATGGAGTGACTGCATTTGCCATCAACAACCCATCATCTACCAGTGCTGGCACAGAGGTGAATGATTTAAAACAGCTTGGAATACGGTTTGACTTATTTGAGGCGCGTAGTGGAATTTTCAAGACTCCACATTACATCATCTTGCAAAGAAATGCAAAGAATGATAATTGGGAAGTTTTCAAGAAGACAACCCCGGGGTATGTGGAGTTGGACGAGAAATGGTTAAATATAGACATGTACAAGTTTGCCAGTGATGTGAGACGGCAGTTGATAAGACTGCAACAGATTGATAAATTGTCGTCGTATAACTCAGTCGTATAGAAGTTATTAATTATAGTTTGATAATAAAAATAAAAAATTAAAAAAAAGACGCGTCATTTTTTTTTCTTTTTCCTTATAGTGCGCCTACTCGTTTGTCGTTTACAAAAGCTAAAAAAGATTTTTGTTACGATCGTATCTAAACTCTACTACTACTATTATTATTATTATGCATGAAAAAAAAATTATTGTGTGCGAGAGATTGAGTGAGTGAGTGTGTTGTTGTTGAACGATAAATTTAAATATTAAAATAATTTTAGAACTGGTTTCCCAATCCTTTATTTCTCACCTCATCTACACGTTCCTTCCACCCTATCATTTGACTTGCTCCTTCTAATCGAAAGCAGCACCACGTCAAGGAACCTCATTAAATACATACATACATACATTTATACACAAAGAAGAATCTAAAATATTTTGGCAAAATGAGTAACAACAACATCAAATTGGCTGAAAAAAACTTTGAGCAGGACAAGGATTTCGCTAAATCCTTACACGGGACAGTTGATGGCAAGAGCGGTATGAGAGCTTGGTTGACCAAGAAAGCAGATGCCCAAGAGGTTGCTGTTGAAGGTTATTTCAAGCATTGGGATGGGAAGACCGATGAGACCGCTGAAGATTCAAGATTGGAAGATTATTCCGCATTGACAAAACATTACTACAACTTGGTTACCGATTTCTATGAATACGGGTGGGGTTCTTCGTTCCATTTTAGCAGATATTACAAAGGTGAAGCTTTTAGACAAGCCACTGCAAGACATGAACATTATTTGGCCTTGAAGATGGGTATCACGGAAAACATGAAAGTTTTAGATGTCGGATGTGGTGTTGGTGGACCAGCTAGAGAAATTTGTCGTTTCACCGATTGTAGTATTGTTGGATTAAATAATAACGATTATCAAGTAGAAAGAGCAACACATTATGCAAAGAAATATAATTTGGATCATAAACTTCAATTTGTTAAAGGTGATTTTATGCAAATGGATTTCGAACCTGATTCCTTCGATGCCGTTTATGCCATCGAGGCCACCGTTCATGCCCCAGTATTGGAAGGTGTATACGGTGAGATTTATAAAGTGTTGAAACCAGGTGGAATCTTTGGTGTCTACGAATGGGTCATGACCGATAAATACGACGAAAATAATCCAGAACATCGTAAGATTGCCTATGGTATTGAAATTGGAGATGGTATTCCAAAAATGTACAAGAGAGAAGTGGCAGAGAATGCATTGAGGGCTGTTGGATTCGAATTGGAATATCAAAAGGATTTAGCCGATGTAGGAGATGATATCCCATGGTATTATCCGTTGGCTGGTGAATTGAAATATGTCCAAACTTTGGGTGATGCATGGACTTATTTTAGAACTTCAACTTTTGGAAGACAAATCACCATTGGTGCCGTGTCATTGATGGAGAAACTTGGTATTGCTCCAAAGGGTTCCAGTCAAGTTACTGCTGCTTTGGAAGATGCTGCTGTTAATTTAGTTAAAGGGGGTGAACAAAAATTATTCACTCCTATGATGTTGTACATTGTTAGAAAACCTTTAGAGGCCAAATAAGTCGGGTTTTTATTGTTATTATATATTGTCTTTTGTTTTATCTCGTGTTATGCTGTTCATTTCTATCTAATGTTGAAATTAATATTATCATGTCCTTAAAATTTATATTGCAACTAATACTGACGTTTCAAAACCTTTTATATCTGGTGCTCAGAAAAAATCTTAAATTTATCTTTAAACTCACATTTCTTTTCCTTAACCAGTTGTATAGCTTAAAATATTCTTATCTTGGGATCTGTCAACCAAAAAAATATGATAAATACTTTTTAATTATGAGATAAATTTATTTGTGATTTCATATTATAATTCTCATCAAAATTTGTAAGAATATAGATCCAGGGTACTTCTATGACAAGAGATTACTTATCATCTAACTGAAAATGTAATAATAAAAAACTATTTCCCTCTAGGAATATTATCGCTGGTTTAACATCGTCTGTCCCGTCACAGATTTTCAAAATAAAACCTGAATACTGCAATATTTGCAATCAAATCAAGGCCAAAAAAAAAAGCCGACCACTATAAAAATTGATTGTAGGAGGAAAATCGATTTGGGAATATGTCTTGAAGTGGATTTATACATTTCCAATAATCAATTTCATGAAAACTGTTGGAGTATTGGGCAAATCCCCTTGCAAGGCATTAATTCTAATGTTCTATTTTAGTATTAAGTTATCCCTCGGCGGGTGAACATGAACGGTGGTGATCAAAGTACGTTCTATAGTTAGATACTAATTTATATATAGTAATATCAGTATCCTCTCTCTATATTCTTAAAAAGGTCTAAGAGAATTATCATATTAAATGATATATACATATTCACATTGAGATGCGAAATCCAACAAACCCACTTCTCAAGAATCAACAGATAGATAAGCACTAAGAGACAGAGGGAAAAAAAAAGAACTAAAAAGAGTAGTGTAAATCAAAACTCCCAAATAGGCAATTTTTCAAGTTTTGATTTTTTATTTATTAACTTCGTGGAAAAAGAAATATAAATTGGAGGGTTGGCCGAGTGGTCTAAGGCGGTAGACTTAAGATCTACTGGACAGTCGTCCGCGCGAGTTCGAACCTCGCATCCTTCATTATACATTTTTTTTTTGGTTTCCATAATTGTTATTAAGATTGTGTACAATTTTTTTTTTTACAAGTACAAAGAGTTTATTGTTATATATATCTATCTATAGCTTTATCTCTTGAAAAAACTAAACCCGCCTGTGAAAGTCGATGTTGCACCCAAGTCTTCACATTTTTGTCAGATCTAGAATGAAAATGTCTGGCTATGGGGGAAAAAAGTTAGGAATTGGTTGAAAATGAAAAAGTGTGAAAGATCAGGGTTGAGAAACCTTTGAGAATGAAATAAATTTGAAGTAGAAACAACTTGGTGAAGTGGAAATGAATTGGAGATAAAAATATGGAGAAGTGGAAGAAAGAAGTAATTTTGGAAGGCAGTAGAACTTTCAATACACTCCATCGGAATATGATCCATAGTAATTTGATTTAAGATAAACTTTTGTCTTGTGATGCCATTCCTCTGGAGTTAATATCTGAGGTATCTTGGAACCATATCGTCGATTGTTACGAAATCGGTGGATAATGTGTAATTATATGTTGTATTGTAGAATTTGCTGAAATGGAACCTTGCGGTTTAGAAGTATCTCATTCATTCGTAGGTAGTTGTTTGGATTGTAACCGTAGGATATCAGTTGCCAGATTGCTTGCATGGAGTCACATCTTCAAATATATGATGGAAAGTTTCGTCTGCTTCGGTGAGACATATGCAGCGATTGAAGTGAATGGTTTTTTGTGAATCCTGCGCTGTGTCAAATCAAATCAAATATGGATTTATTACCTATATATAACCCAGAGGGCTATATAACGACTATATAAAATAGTCAAATCAAATATGGATTTATTACCTATATATAACCCAGAGGGTGTAATAATGTTTTACTATAAAGATAGTTGGGAATTTACTAATTGAATAATATATTGATATTCTCCTATATAAAAACCCTATCTCTCTTCGATAGGTATGGTTAAAAAAGTATATAATTGCTCCTTTTTATAGCAATAAGATAAAATAATAATAGTAGTTTCATCTCTGAAACTAGCAACCTTGACAATCATTTGTTATCAAGTAATAATAGTTGTTTCATGGGAAACTAGCAACATTGGCAATCACTTGTTATCCATGTCATTACCAAATGTGGTATTTACTAATTTGGGCAATCTAACTCATCTAGAGGGCCATATAACGACTATATAAAATAGTAAAATATAAATCTTAGCGGTGATGTGGCAACTAGAAGCTAAGGAAAAAAGCTCAGAAGAGCTTTAACAGTAAAGTATCATCGCTGAGTTCTCATACTGTCTCCCAGAACAGGAAAAAAACCGTGGTAAGCTTTGTCAAGTGATCCTTTTAAAATAGAATAGTTTCGCATAAATTGTTAAATTTATAATCAAGAAGCGCAAGTGGTTTAGTGGTAAAATCCAACGTTGCCATCGTTGGGCCCCCGGTTCGATTCCGGGCTTGCGCATTTGTTTTTGCTTATCTAATAAGATTACTATTTACAACTCATCATTTCACAAACGTAAATGGACGGTAAACTAAGAACCATTTGCATTATTGGTTATGCCTTCAACCTTTTTTTTTCAGAAGTAAAAAAAAGTTTATTGTTATATGAATCTACAAACTTTACCTCTTGAAAAGATTAAACCATTAAACCCTTCTGAGAATATTCTCTTTCTAAGCTATTGCATATAATAGATAACCATATGAAACGGAGAAGTATTTTTTGAGGTCATCCTAGCTGCGACTGATCCCGATTGCAAAGAATTTTGTTCTGAACTTACATCATTAGAACCAGCAATATTTACCATCATAATAATTGAACCACTCTCTTTGGAATATCAAGCCAATGTTTCCACTTATCTTCCAAGATCAGGTCCATATTCTGCAATTCTAAAATGAAGCATGAGTGAGGAAATAAATTTTGGAATGGTAAAGACAGTAACAACATCAAATAATGGGCCATTATTATCAAGCATCTTTGATCACCTCTATTCAGCATTTCAACAAACTTAGAAGATAGCAAAAGAGGGAATCTTAAAAATACCCTTAATGAGTCTTTATCCGTGTTGATCTCCCTACTGTTGCATATCACGCAGTATTCCTTTTGCAAAGCATCAATTGTTTCCAACAAGGCAGCTCTCTCCATAATTAGTTCCCTTTCAGAAGGGTTGGTAGTGGATTGCCTCAGAGTTTCGTTCTCCGCAGTCGTTAACAAATCATACAAGTATTGTGGAAAAAATATGTCCGCCTTCATCTCAAAATGAGGGATTGAATCGGGGTGATAGTAATGTAATTTAGATGATGTTTCCCAATGTAACGTTTCAATAAAGTATTTTCTATCTGCAATGATTGCAAATATTTCAGATATTATTTTGAATTGATCGTAAAATATATAATCAGAAATTGATAAAGAAGGAGACAATAAGGAATACACTGCGTGTAATATTGCCGATGATAGATGCGCAAATATATCAAGCTTATTGAAATTAGATCTTTTGTAGGACATAATCTGGGTTTGTGATTTGCGAAATTGATTGTAATGGGTATTAGATAAATTAAGATATTCGTCAGCATCTTGAAAATTCAAAGTCAACTCGTTAGATTGACTATTTTCTAATTTCGAGTAGTACAAATCCATCAATACATCTGCCATTAGGATATGATAGAGAAACTCTCTACCGTATGAAATCATTATGAGTGCTTTCCAGCCTCTAGAAAAGTCCTCCTTCGTTGGTGAAAGTTTGAGGCGATATACTTCCACATAATAACTTGACAATTTTATGTTGATATCAGTAACAGACAAATATCTGTCTACACTTTCATCTGCATATGAGCTGGACAGTGAAAGTGTGATCTTGGCTAAATTGATTTGAGGGCTCGAAGACAGTGGTAAATTAAACATTGAGCTTTGAGTAGAGTTATCAGCTAATATATCAGCAAATAAATCTAAGTTGCCGAAATTTGGTGCTACAAAATCATACATCTCATCGAAAGCATTATTTTCCAGGTCAGTCCTAAGATTAGTTTGAATAAGCATATTATCATAGTCGTCAGAAGGTTTACTTCTAGCACTTGAGTCTGAAAAAGTTTTCAAACTCATTTGAACATCATCGTAGCTCTTCATGATCAGGATATTGTCTGTATGATCTGATATTTTCCGATCTCCATTAATTTGGATTGGGCTCGGTTTGGATTTCCTGGGCCTTCTTATAATTGCCGGTTTTTTATAAACACAGTCTGTTCCTCTTCTGTTGCAATTTTGACATTTTGGTCTACTTTCGTCGCACTTTATAATATCGATTGTTAATATCGATTGTTAATATCAATTGTTAATATATCAATTGTCTCGCGCTCAGTCATAACTGAAGAAGAGACACGACTCACCTTGACTCTCCTGCTCTTGCATGTGGTACAGCCATTTCTGGATTTTGTGTGAATAACTTTTTGCTTTTCAACAAATTTTTGTGTCATCTTGTTTTGACTCTCTGATTTCATTTAATGTTGAAGATAAAAGAGATTGATGAACCCTGAGCTCGATTTTTATACAATCTGAAAAATGAAGGCGCATTCTCGTTTTCAGTCTTCTCAAGGGCATAAATTTGATCTGCATATCGGACTGCAGAGGGGGCAAAACAAATAGGGCAGCCTTGAAGGCTGACGTGTGTTGTTTCTATAAACAGAAGTAACCGGGTGCAGAGTGTATATATAAGCACAACCAACCCCACAAGTATCCAGATATGCACAAAACTTCTCCAAAACCGTAAGATTCATAGCCGCGTTGAGAATGCCAAGATGGGCTTAGCATTGCTGTTGGGATCTTTCCTAATTGGCTTAAGAACTGATTATCTTATCCATATCTCCTGTGAAGAAAACGGTATAAGCAAAGCTAGCAAAGCTAGTAGGGTGTGCTCGCTCTATATATGAACAAAGTCCATCACAGTTCTCCATATCCTAAAACTATCGTGCTAGATGTAGGTTTCAGTTAGTTATTTTTCTAGTACCTTTTTCTGGCCTTTTTAAAAAAATATTAATGCGTTAGCCAAAATAAAACACTGCATGGGGGTAGTAAGTGCCCTGATAATCGATCGATACAAATTAGAGGCTATATGCGGCAAATTAGTGTTCAAGGTATCAAATACTACTATCAACAAACCAGGTGAATGGGACCTTTTTTTTCAACTTAGTGGGTTGAACAAAATAAGCCAATTTCCTGATGAAAGAAAACAGCCATGGCTTTTTTTGTAGCAAAGAAGAGGTGATGTTAATTATTTTCTTTAATCGATGAATGAATTGGCTAATGAAAAAATATGGCTCTCAATTCGATTGAAATACCTAGATTCCCTCAACATGGAAGCTATTTTCGTATTCTAAAAGACCTGGAGGTTAGGGCTCTACAAAGAGGATTATTGGTAAACCCCACCACAACTTATTCTCACAAAATTTGAAAGGGCCAGTTGAAACATTGTATTTCTACACATCAGTATGAGTCTTATTTTAATGTTGTATATCATTGATCTCACTGATATTCAAGACCATGATCCATATTTTGAGAAGTATGGTCCATGCATATGGAGTTGAATGGTCAAAGCATCTCAAGGTCGTTCAGCTTATTATGAACACTATGTCGGTTAGCCCTTCCACTACTGGATTGACTCCAATCGAGAGTATATTAGGTCATCCTGCTAAAGATTTTATGGGAATGTTGCAATACTGAGTCTTCCTGATTCTCTTGAATGCCCGAGATCACGGTAATGTCGTTTTCGAATTGATAATTAGATAAATAATATAATGTATATTAATAGTATTGTAAAGTAAAAGTCACTTGTAGATAGATGAATCTTGATATGAATTTTTCTGGTGTGAAGGATCTCATTTCTTCTATTCAAATCTCTAAGTGAAATCAGCTTCTTTTTTATATGCTTTCTCGACATATGAAACAAGAGCTAATTGAAAATAAAATAATAAAATATGAAACATGAACTAATAATAGTAAAAAGTAAAAAAGGTTCTATAAAATAATTAAGGTTCTAATTGATAACATGAAACTTGTTGATCATTGCAATTGATCTTCAATTGGATGCTATTAATAGAAATTGTAATAATAAATATGCCATTAGTGCATGTAATTAGTGTAATTGATGTTGTCTTGAAACATCTTATTTGTTTCAGATTTAGTTTTTGGGGCTTAAAATTGTAGCTATTGCATAAAAACGTTTTTAAGATTTCACAGACATATGTTGAAAATCATCATATGTCCAACAGATTTATTGGACATCTCAATGATGAATATGAAGAACTACAATTCGGGTATAGATGATTTCGTTCAAAAAATGCGTGCTGCGAGAGTTACGGCTAAAAACCTGATGACTACCAAGAGCATGTGGAAATTACGACAAATGGAAGTCGCCCTCCCTCCACTCGAAAAATAGGATGCTGGCTATTGGGTTTTGCTTCATAGGAATCTGTACTTTACAAGGCGTAAGTACAAGAAGATCAAATATTCTTTTTACGGTCCTTTTCGGTTGGTAAAGAAACACGGCGAATCGGTTTTTGAGGTTGATTTACCTACCTTAAATAAAAAGGATCGTGTCATTAATTGCAAATGGTTCAGAAGGTATACAGAGGATCGTCGTACTTGGAAGGAACCCCCAAGGACCTTGAAAGAAGCTAAGCTGAGAGCTCACTCTATCCTGTCTATTCTCGGTTATGATCCCGAAGACAAGATTATCCAGGTCACTTGGGTTGGTGCTAGACCTGAACATTCGTCAGATCTTGAAGTTTCCTGGTTCAAAAAGAATTGTCCCAAGGAAACTCAGCAATGGTTGATTGAGGATATTGAAGCTGTTGTTGGATATAAGTTTGCGGGTTATAAAGACTTTAAGAGTATGATGAATTCAGCTTATGCCGATGATTGAATGAAGTGAGTCTCTTCACTCTTGGTGGGGGAATATGATGTTTAATGCCCTCAGCACTATCGTCATGTTTCTCCAATCAGGGGTTAGGTCTCTCCCACCCCTTAGAACTCGGGGCTTATTGAAGGTATTGTGACTGGGTTTCCTATAAAGGAAGCTGAGTTTTGGTTTAGATAGAAGTTACCCTGAAATCATGGTAAGTATTTAAAGTAGACTTCGTTGTTTAGTTTATATAGATAATCAAGCATCTTTACGTCTATTACCCACACATACACGTATAATTAGAGAAAGCCCATTGTTAAAAGATCTAAATAGTCTGAAACCACATTCAGATTATATCAAATTCTGTTTTACAAACCGGTCCCTTTCCTTATACCGACTTGTAAAGCTCACTACTCTGATGTTTCTTATCTTACTTAATGGGTCCTATAGAGGTATTTGAAGGTAACGACTGCCACTCAATTCTTAAACTAACTTGACTATGTAAAGATTATCTATATCACGACCGATATCCTCCAAAGTAATATCTAACTAACCTAAACTATCGGTTGTATTCACTTAAGACTGTAGACTTCCTCTCTCCCTCGTATTTTCCCTTCCTTTTCCATAGAGCCCAATCTCTACCTTATATAATGTCACCACATCTTTGCTTATTCACAAGTAGCAACAATAACTCTTAGACTTGCCTTTCTATTATTCCTGCAAGCCTTCCTAGCTTTATCTCTTGAGAAATCTAAACTTTTTTTTGTCAAATTATTGATAATACCCAGCGCTGATATAAGATGAGTCAATAAATGCCGTGATCCATGATAAATGATTATTATCATTTCACATGTCACAATAAATCTTTTACTACTATTATTACCTACTACCTAAAAGGGTAATTTTATTATACAATCAAGAAGGGGTTTATGGAACATTCGAGATATCAATTACAACTAAATTCATCATCGAATAGTCAATAAGATTATTCTAGAACAAGTATTTACATTTGCCACTTTCGTCATAGCCTACTTGAATTAATAAGCAAGTGCCTGTGGAAATGATATAAATACACGTAATTGTATCATATCTTGAATTATATAGTTTATTTTATTTTTTACAAGATATTTTATTAGATCAATTTGTATAAAACATTTTTACATATAGTTCATCAGTAGAAGAATTTATAATCATTAAGCAATTTATACGAAGTAATTCATCCCATCATTTCGACTATATAAAATAGTAAAATATAAATCTTAGCGGTGATGTGGCAACTAGAAGCTAAGGAAAAAAGCTCAGAAGAGCTCTAACAGTAAAGTGTCATCGCTGAGTTCTCATACTATCTCCCAGAACAGGAAAAAAACCTTGCCTAGTCGATAAGCCATCAAAGGGGAAAAATGTAGATAAGTAAGAAGAGAAGAGATTAGGGAGTGAAAGGTAGTGGAAGAAAAACAAGAAAAAAGGAGAATTAAGAAGAAGAAGAAATAGTTGAGAAGAAAGAGGTAAACAAATAGGAGTGAAAGAAGAAGATCTAAAAAGTGAGATCAAAGAAAATGGAAACTAATAATAAATACCATCATAATATAACCCAGATAATGACTGGATATATATGAAAGGGTCTTCCTTTGCCAAAGTTCTTTAGTCAAAGGCTCAGGAGGAGAATTGCCATATCTTCGTTGATTTCGAAAGCGAAGAATAATGGTGAGAAACATGTTTTGAAGGAGAATTTCAATGAAGGTGCGAAAATTCAGCAGCCCCAGTTTTCCTAAAACATTTAGAAATTTGTAATTTTCTTATCTTTTTATTGTGAAAGTCCGTGATAGTTTAGTGGCTAGAATTACCGCTTGTCGCGTGGTAGACCGGGGTTCAATTCCCCGTCGCGGAGTTTTATTTTTTACATGCTATTTTTTTTTTTTACAAGTACAAAGAGTGAAACTCGTTTCTTTCAGTCATGTGGAGGACAAAATATCTGATTGAAGGTACTAAGTCATAATAATATAATATAAAGAACAAGACAACATTATTAGATGTGATACTTGGTTGTATGACAACAGATTGTAAGTCTTATATTTCAACTGCTTTGGACAACACTTCTTATTAACCAAACATATATTCTCTTTGAACAATCGACAATTGTTTCTCTTAATTCTTGACTTTTTTTTTATAAAAGGACTCCAAACTAAGTTGGTCATTCAGACTATCCGGAAAGTGGTTAATCTTGCATATTTACTAGATGGAAAACCCAGATAAGTGTTTTCAAAGATAGAATGGAAAGAAATTTTATATGTGTGACAGGTTTCACGAACTACGTTAAATAGTTGGGGCAATCAAAAATTAAGTTCATACCTTTTTGGCCTCCTTGTGAAAATATGTTCGCTTAAGATCTCATCATTATCCACCAAAATTTCTAATGGTTCTTCTTCTACAAATCTAATTGGAAAAAGAATAAAAGGTAATGAACGATATTAATCCCAAAATGAACTAACTCTTCAGCCGACATAACAGTCAAAAATAATAGTGACATCTAGAACTTTCAACAAAGAGATGAAGGAAAAAAAATGTATTAGCGAAAGTCTTTGAATGGACACGTTCATAAGAAATAAGTTGAGGTGGGGCTGAAGTTGACGAGATACCACCTTTTGTTATCTGATTCATGATAGTAGTAGGAATTGGTGAAAAAGGGTGGCAACCACATTGGTCACGTGAAACAGCAGTAGCAGTTGCGTGATCTGTTAAATTCGGTTATAACAGTTCTATATGAGATTATTGATATGATTAGGTTTTGGGTAGGTATTATGGCGTCGCATGGAACAGTGACAGTGACAGTACCTGAAACAATCTCAGAAACGGTGTCTGAGGTAGCCCTGTCGATTAATTCGGTACTTCAAAAAATTTGTGTTTCAATGGAAGGACGGATGAAACTTCAATCTAATTTATTGCATGCTTACTAATGTTATTTTATTACAGTCGGGAAGCACTTTTGTTATGAGTGAATTCTGATGGCTTATGAAAGTTGATTAATAATTGATTGATCTGTAACGCAACATTTGTTTTTCGGGCTTTTTTTATGAAAGTAATTAATTCTTGTGAATGGGATAGGTTTCGAGATCTCCTCCTAAATGATGTTATCTTTGATTTTTGTGTGTGTGAGTTAGCAGTAGGAATTTTTTTATTTCTCATTACTTTCTACATTAAGTACGTTATAACAACAGCTGATGTTAGTTTATTTCAGTTTTCGGTCCCCTTAATAGCTTGTTCCCATTTTGTCTTTTCCACTTTGGTTCTACCATCAACCAATTGTTGTACTTTATTGCTTGGATATAAATGAATACCATAGTTTCCCGATCTTGATCGGCAATCAATTTCGAGTCTTTTTGAAACCATTGCAGACAAGTCTAGGTTAGTTTAGAATATACAAGCTGTTCTGATCCATAATTAATCCCAAGGTAGTAACTCTAATAATAAGATGATGAGAGTATTTTTGATGAGGTATGTTTCGTTTTTTCCTTCAAGGAATGACGTTTAATACCGATCATCAAAATTAGGGAACTTTTAATATTCAGTTAATTACTTTGACATCAAATCAAACAAAAAAGGTACGTAGGATTCTAAATGAAATGATACTCATTTTCTTTAGCTAAAAAATTCATTAATCGAAGTCCAACAGTAATTTTAATTATTGTTGGGTGTAGTTTCGTCGGAAAGTGACGTCATCTATGCAATAAGAGACATAACATGAAGTTAACGTGATAATTCTCTAGTGCAAATAATTAGACGTGGAGACCTGCAACAAAAAGGGGCAATTATGTGTGTAATTAGGATACAACTTCATGATTAATTAGGGGTACAACGTTTCTTCACCCGATTTCGCAATCAGTCTTAATCAAAACAAATTAGGGTTAGCAAGATCATGAACACTTCAAAAGAATAGTTTCTGTCATTGAATTTGGCTATATATCTCTGGAGATAGATAAAGATTTCTCTCAAGAAAAACGGAATATAAGTCTCCTTGTTGTTGAACTTTTTTAAGGAACAGTTTCGAGAATTTGGCTAGATGATAAAAAACGTTCGTAAGGCTCTGTTTGAAAGACATGTAGATTGATGCTTTTTAGCTTTTTAGTTTCAGTAAGAAGATCTTCACGGAATGAACAAAGTAAGGCTCTGTTAGCTATTCACTCCACATTTCATTCAAATCATTCGATGTCCAGAGATGGAACATTCTAGTGAAAATAAATCAAAAAATGGGCAGAGCGAAAAAGTTTTTTTTTTTTTGTTCAAACAAATATATCAAGGGAGGCAACTATATATCTATACAAAGTAGCAATACATTCTGATTCGGATAATTAATACCAAACTAGCACGAATTGAATCAATCCATAAATCAATTAATCATGTCGAAAACAGTTCCACCAGAAGGTAAGTTCTTTATGAGTTTCCGCTGATAATGAATTACTCGTTGTAATCAAAACTTTTTACTAACTAAATTCAATTTCTATAGTCTCCTGGGCTCAAAGATCTAGCGCTACTGAAGCCGAGAAGAATGTTGTTTATCTTACAATCAGGGCAATTGATGTAAAAGATGTCCAGATTGACTTGAAACCGGATTCATTGAAATATAGCTCTAAATCTACACATCATTCATTTGAATTATCATTAGAATTTTACAAAGAAATTGACGTGGATAATTCTAACTACACAAATACTGGTTCTAACATCTTTTTCATTTTAAGAAAGAAAGAAAAAGAACAAGAATATTGGCCAAGATTGACAAAAGATAAACTGAAGTTACATTATATCAAAACTGATTTCGAAAGATGGGTCGATGAAGATGAACAAGATGAAGATGAGAAAGCTGATGATCAGAATGATATGGGCGGTATGGAAGGTATGGGTGGCATGCCAGGTATGGGTGGTATGCCAGGTATGCCAGGTATGGGTGGAATGCCAGGTATGGGAGGTGCTAATGGAGGTTTGGAAGAACTTTTGGCCAGCATGGGAGGTGCTGGAGGTGCCAACGGGATGCCCGATTTGAGTCTGTTATCTAAACAATTTGGTGGAGATGGAAGCTCATTGGATGCATTGAGCAAAGCTGCTGAAAATGATGAAGACTCATCCCCAGATGAAGATGATGAAGAGCTTACTGAGGTCAAAAAATAATGCTCCTCTATACACGAAATTAGGAGAATCAATTGAATAAAAATATGTTAGTTTTGAATTTGACATACATATGTAACAGACATATATATATAGCACAAGGGAATTAATATTATTATATTGCTTGTAATTTGATAGCGTCACCTTTGTAGATGATTTGAGCTCCAGACCACTTTTCGCCTGGTTTTAACTCTACGAAATCACTAACATGGCCAGGTTCAATACACAACATGTTATGATATCCGCTCTTTGGCTCAAAATCAGACATTCCTTTAGATTTCTCAACCCATGGGTTCCAAACAACAACATCTTGTAAGTTTTCTCTTTCGATATTGTGCACTACTTTACCCTTGTCAATCACTTGTATCAACTTGGTTGATGGGACTTTTTCATAAATTCTATCGAATTCCTCGGTAAACACCAAAGCTGGATGTTTCTCTGTATAACTCTGAGCTAACAATTGATCATAACATGTTTCACCGGGTAAATTGTTGACCAAAGTGTCCTCGATATCATCGATTTTCAAATATGAGTGGAACAACCAGTTAAACTTCCATGGTCTTTTATCAGTATTTTGAACTTCAACGTTCATATTCAATGAGTCCTTGGTCAATTCAACAGTCAATATCAAAGTGAAGTCGTAGTCACCTGGGCCCCATTTGGAATAAACATCGGGGTTTGCCTGCTCTGGACTAAGAGCAAACTCAACAGTTGGTGGATTAGCCTTAGTTTGACCCAAGAACTCCCAAGTAGAGTTTCTAGCAAACCCATGTTGTGGCAAGTTTTCGAATCCCGCAGCTTTTGACTTACCAAAAACTGGGAAAACTAATGGAATTCCTCCTCTAACAGGTTTACTGCCATCCAATTTAGCAGCTTTCGACAACCACAATTGCTCAACGGAATCGATCGTCCAGGAGATAACGGTCGCACCATATGTCAAAATCTTGACTTTTGTTTCAGGCGAATCAGGATGAATCAATAAGATTTCTGAATCGGTAGCTTCAACTGGCATTGTAGGAGGTAAATATTTGAATTATTAATATATAATGATACGTATCGGTGTCCAATTGTTATTTGATAAGTATATGCAGTACTAATTTCAATCGCTTGGAAAAACACAATTTGTTCATCTGTGAACGACTTTTTCATCAACTAGGGAAATGCTCCTGCAAAGAAGAAATACACGAACTTCAAGGCATCATAAAGGTTTTAAAGCTTCTCTACATTATTCATTGCTAGAAGTTTTGGTATTTTATTTTGATAATTTTACATCTCTATAACTAGTAAACAAATATCTTTCTATTCAAGGCTGATGTTCCCTAACATTTAAATCTTAAGTAGAAACAACATCTTTTGAGAGTTCTGTTTCCAAAGTTTATTCTCTGGTACAGTCAACATATGCCAATTTATTCTCTTAGAATCTGATTCCGGGATCTTCTGCCTACTCTATATCTGTTCTGGCTCAAAAAAAAACTGATCTCTTTAAACCTCCTACATATCGCAAAGGTATGGGTGTATAGTTTATGAAATGCTGTTTGACACAATGGCTCTTTATGAGAAACGGGATCATGTTAAGCTATTTTGTTTCCAAGAGATGATTTTTACCCAAGTGGGTAAGAGAAGTTATTTGATTAGGTAATAGATGAGATATAAGGAAGTTTTTGGAAAGTGTATTAAAACACGTTATTGACCATTTTCAACAGTTCCAAAAAACGAGCTAGACAACATTAATCCCACTTAAAGGTGATTTCTAACTCTCAAAATAATGTGATAAATTTATAAGCGCTTTTCCCCATTAATAGATAGTTCAAGTTTAAATGATTGGTTGTTAAAGAAGTCAGCAAATATGTTTATGTGAGTAGTGAAAGTGAGAGAAAGAGATGTATCTTGCATCAATTGATGAATTCAATCGGTGCATTCAATTGGGAAGCAAGCTCCAATGAACCTCGATCGTGAGCTAATTTATTTCAACAAAGTCTTATAAGAATATTCATGATTGTAGCTTGTGGAATGATGATTTGAATTATTTGGTGGGCATCATTAATCAACAGTTTCTTTTTTTATATCAGATCATGGCAACTAAATAGATTAGAGAACAGCCAGCCTCTCTAATGTGCTTCCTAAATAGACGACGAAATCGGACGAAGATCGAGAATAAGCCTGATTTCCATAGTAAATTCTGCCCATTAAACAAATCGAACAACTACTCTGTTATAATATTGTGAGAGAGCAAACAAAGTGAATAATGGTAGATGGACTATGGAAAATTCAAACAAATCTGCCTAAACTGAGACTTCACAGGAAATAGGAAAAGACTTCTTATTTGATATGAAATTTAGCATAAAAAGATTAAAATTATACACCTGATTAAAAAAGTTGTTTATTGTTCTTGGAAGGTCAATCTTTCATCATCAGTACCCAATTCTGCGGAAGCACCATTTGGAACTCCATATTCTTGAAGGAGTCTCTTCAATCGCTCGATCACTTCTTTCTCTTCGTCTTTATCGAGCTCTGACATTCCGTATTCTCTTATAGTCCAAAGGCCATATAATGCGATAAGAGTCGAAAAGATGAATGCAACGTAACCCTTGAAAGTAAAACCTTCGGGTAATTCCTTTGGTTGCCTGTTTTCACCATTGAGATTGGAGAAATCCAAACTTCCCGCTGCATTTCCTTCATATCCAACTCCGCTGTTTATGCACACCTGTTTCTGATTTTCACTTATCAGGAGTAGCTTCTGTAACTTTGAAGGAGACTCAACTAAAGTGATAGCTAATCCCTGCATGGCAACATGGTAATCAACATGACAATGGAAAAACCACACACCAGGGTTATCAGCTTTGAATCTGACCATCAAATTACCGTTGGACTCAACAGTCACTGTATCACGAATAGCGGGATGATCAGGTACTTCCAAATTACTATAATTGAAACTAGTTGGTTCGTCAAACTCGGGAGATTTATGAATAATCTGAAAATTATGACCATGCAAGTGTAATGGATGTTTACCTGCGTCAAAGTTATTGATAACAATATCAACAATTTCGCCATCTTGAACAATATACGCATTTGTGTTTGATCCATAAATCTCAGCATTGTTCAGCATATTACCACTAGACATTGCAGTATATAAGGATGGCACCTTTGGAGCTACATAGGTCTTGTCATTAAACATCAAATAGCTAATTCCATCAATCAAGTTTCTACCATCCAAATTCAATTCTATGGTGATATCTGCATTTTCAAATACCACGTCATTATCGATAGGTCTAGCCCAAAAGTCTTGAAAAGCATTTTCCTCAAGATGCTTCTTGTCAACTTTACCAACTGACTCCTTTGCAAGTTCTTTCTCATAAACGAGCCAATTTGTACCAAAAAGCTCTAAATCTTTTGGTACAGAATCCAACATATCGTCATCCATTACTTGAACGATATGGTAGTTTTTCATCAGATCTAATTTTGTAGTTACCAACACAGACATTCTCTGTCCAACTGCCAAGTATAGCACATCTGTTTTATTTGGCTTCATGAAAACTCCATCCAATTCAATGACAGTAAATTCGTGGTCTTCTATATAAAGATATTGGGAAACAAACATACCGGTATTGACAATATGTATGAAGTAGGTTGTATTAACTCTTACAGGAACGCTAACGTTTCTGGAGTCTTGGAACAAGATATTTTGAGGAATTGGTTCTGATCCTGTAGGGTTGAACCTCGATTGATAATGTTCTGCCAAATCCCAACTTGGCTCATGATACCAATCAGATATAGTCCACACCAACTCTTCATCAAAATCGTACTTGGATTCTATTTCCTTGTCATGGACTATGAAAGCACCCCGTAGGCCATCACCATATTGCATTCCACTATGAGAGTGATACCAATATGTTCCCAGTTGATGAACAGTAAAATTGTACAAAAAGGTATCACCAGGAGATATTGGACATTGAACAACATACTCTGGACCATCAGCACCACCTGAACCATTTTGAAAGATGCCATGAAAATGCAAGGATGTATTAACTGTCTTCAAATCATTTGTCAAATATAGCAATACAGTATCACCTTTAAAAATTTCGATTGTTGGTAATGGAGTTTCTCCATTAAAGGCAATCACCTGCCTCTCCTTAACGCCATCTGGATTTCCAGTTACCCAAGTTGCATTATAATGATATTCATGGATTTCGGCTAAGACCAGTTGTATTATCAAAAACAACCATGGTAATAGGGCAATCATTTCTATGGTTCTATGTCTGGTGTAGAAAAACCAATCCTTAGTTCAACTGACTAAAATTTTCTACTATCTTATTATAGATTTACTTTTTTTTTTTTTTTTTTTTTTTTTTTCAAATTTTATAGAAAAGAAAGACACTTCAACTGAATCTTCAAAACAGATTGAAGTAACTATCTTCATGGAAACTATGACAGAAGACTTGTACCCGAATACTATGAGCTCTTCACTGGTGAATCCTCCCAAAAATCAGCCTACCAGTCAAATTACAACACCGGCTACAGCGATACGATCCCAGTCACGACCGATGTCACGAGAGCCATCACATCTGGATTCTGTCAATAATACTAGCAACAATCTTGTCAATGATCATAACGATGATGATTCCAGTGATGAGTATTATCCTGAAGTTATTGATATCCAGAGAAATACGTGGTTGTTTGACTTGCCCGATGTGTTATATACGACACCTTCCAGATTTCAAGGAATAGAATTAGATCATGAGATGATTCTCCGCCATAAAGGTGCCTTACTTATACATAGGTTATTCTATGAGTTGAAATTGTCCCATAGGACATTGTATTATGCATGGACTTATTTTCATAGATTTTTTATGAGGGGATCCTTCAAAGTATTTGGACAGTATGAAGCTCTGGCGCTGTCGTTGTTTTTGGCATGCAAATGTTCAGAAAACCACAGATCATATAAAGATCTCATCCCATTGGTGGTGAGAGATACTACAAAGGGGAAAATTATGGCCTGTAAAGAAACTTCAAAGGAGTTCTGGAAGTGGAGAGACACGATTGAAACATATGAGTGTCATATTATAGAATTGTTATGTTTTGATTTAACTATTGGATTGCCCTACGACTTAACTCAATCGTATGCCAGAAGTCCCACAATAACAAAGTTGTGTGGTGAAGATAGGAAAAAATTAGACTTAATAATGTCCACGATCACCACATTTATAGAGGACTCTGTGCTAGTCGGAAGCTCGTTGTGTCATACCGTCAATGTATTATTTTCTACTGGAGTCATATGCACTGCTTATCTTATGCAAATTCCTCAACTAATACAGGATAAGTCTTTGAATATTGACTTGAATGAATGTTACAATTGTTTAAATTCAATGTTCGAAATCTTGAACCATTTTCCACCTGAATACCTGAAAAAGTTTGAAAAATATAAGAATATTGAAAAAGATAAGCTTAAAATTTTTTGTCAACAAAATGAACAAAATGGTGATGATTGAGAAATTGGAAACTGTTCACTTGAACTGAACTTGAGAAGATATTATTTTAAGCGGAATTCTGTTCGAAATTTAAAATCATTATGCTTTTATTCTTTAAAGTGTGTTTGTATGTTTTTTAATAATGAAGCAAATCATTTGACTCTACAAATAATGAGTATCCAAAAAAAAGATAATTAAGAGAAATCAAGTAATAAAATATTTGAAGCCATGCTTATTTTTGATTGATCTGCTAATCAAAGCTAATCAAATGATCCCTGCAATGAAGCAGTAAAATATTTTGATGTAAGCTATTGTCTTCCTGGCAGTCTTATTCTTGATAGTATGTGTTGTGTTGATATTGTGCTATGACGAGCACCAAAAAGAAAGAACTTTTGGAAATTAAGTATCTTTCAGTATATATATCCTTTCGAGCTCTCTTTCGCATTCGCAATCCTCTTCAATTTCTTACATAGATATGAGGATCACTTTCGATCCTTATCATTTTTACAGAATATCTCCTTGATTTCAGATGACAGGTCGGCTTATTTGTGGAGATATGCCCTAAAAAATGATCAGTGGTAGTTGAAAAATCTCCTGCTTACTTATTTAACCTAAAAGAAACTCAACTTCTGAGGAGTTAGAAAATTAACGAAATGCGAATTTTGCTTGTCCCTGTTAATATCTGGTGCCATTATCTGGTTACTCATCAGCTCGATAAGCATGTGACTTTTTGAAGATTCAAATGATGTTCCACGGATATGGCTTCCAGTAAAATTTGCATTTTACAGGAGTTTTTCTTTTTGGAATGAATTGTCTATGTTTCGTGCTCTTAATCTTTAAATATGGAATATCATGATTTACTAAGAAGGGATGTATAGCTTATTTGCTTTGTTTCATGATTTTCATAGGCGCTTAGCTTACTTTCGGGTTTGGGGATCAAACTCTAAATCAACTAGTCGTTAGTGATGAGAAAAAAAAGTGTGATTATATGAATTTCGGAAATGTCAGTTACTCTGTACGATGTGCCACTAATGATAAAAATACACTTTGCAAAGAAGTGAAGTTGTTATAATTACACACGAAACTTATATTAAAAATATTCACTGACCCATTTCATCAGGGCGATATCATCGATAGAGCATCTCTTGTCTTTTCTTACTAGACATTTTTCTACAATCTCTTTAGCCCCATCCCACTCAGCATAGTCACTGACCAATCCTATTTTTTTGAAATTATACCAATCCCAGTCAATCAATGCAATGCGATGCGCCACTGTCTGTTTCATCCTTTGTGATGCGGTACTTATATGGCTATTAGCACTCATTGGTGGTGCATCGAAGGGTAATCGACTTTCCATTAACGAATAAAGTAGAACACCGAGTGCCCAAACATCATTTTTTTTGCCGTCATATGGAATTCCCATTAACAACTCAGGTGAAACGTAATCCTCTGAGCCACATCTAGTTGTCAAGAGTTGTGTTGGAGACTCTAGGTTTTTTGATAGACCGAAATCGGTCAACACCACCAATGGTGGTACTGATTCAAATTGTTCAATATCTAATAATTCATCCTGATAATATCTCAATAAAACGTTCTCCAATTTGATGTCCCTATGAACAATATTTTTATGATGAAGATATCGTATCGCACTCACTAAATTGGCAAAAAGCTTTCTTATCAACTGTGGTTTCATAATGTTTCTATAGCTCAAGGCAAAAGAATATAAGTCCCCACCAAGACAATAAGGCATCACTATGAGCACTTCATCATTGTCAATTTCAGACAGCAAAATGGCTATAATATTTGGATGATCTATTCCTCTTAGTAACTGTAGTTCTCTTTTCATCGAACTCTCAACTCTGGACCTTGTGCTAACAGTATCTGGTACAGTCGATATTTTGATTGCCACCTTAGTCTTATTTATATCCTCCCCTAATAATACAACACTAAAACTTCCCTTTCCAATTTTTCTCAAAAACCTGTATTTCACAAGTCTACCGTCATTCTTATGAGCTGTGTAAAAATTTTTCAACACTACGTTCTCACTGTCAATGTCTTCCTCTTTTTCTATTTTCGAATCTTCCAATTTCTCGTCATAGTGTTGAGTTAAAGGTGATGAAAAGTTTCGTATGCTAGGTGCTATTGGAGATTGCAACTGACCCTGTTGATATGGGTGAACATCGCTTGGTCTGAATTCCGAAGAGATTCTCAATGAATCATTCTTGTTCGATAGCGAGTTGAAATTCATGTTCCTAATCTTGCCCATCTGCAAACCACCACCAATTGCGCCGCCCCTGAGATGTTGAACGAACTTGTCTCTGGGAGAGTTGGGATTATCCCAAGAATTTGTCACCACCATAGGAGACGGGAGATGCACCACTGACTCAAAATTTGATGGGGAAAACGGTGCTTGATTACCTACTCCTGGAATGGTAGAATTATACGAAGTTATAGAACTCAGCGAAGGAGTTCTCCTTAGAAGGTCATCATCGTTGTCATCATCCTGTGGAATGTGAATATTCAAACTCAACTTATGGTGTGTTTCTTCGGCTATTCTAGGAGTAAACGGAAGAGAGCCCGCTTTCTTCTTGCCTGTCGGCGTTGTTGTTGTCATTAGATTCTACCGCGTAGTATTTGCTCTCTCATAAGCTTGTTTCTTCGTTTATTTGGTGTCGACCTCTTTTGCTCAAATCGTATAAATATACAACGGCGGCTGATTTTACATATAATAAATGTTGAACTCAGATAGAAGGTTATATAACTCAGTAGTGGATATGTTTATTTGAAATCAATTTGTTGTGGGTTTAATTTCGTGATGATTATCAGCCACTTACCTTTTTATCTATGTTATGTTCCGTTTGATAACAACTTTGTAAGAACCTTTTTTTATGGCCCTTTTAGGCTTGTTTTTTTGCTTTTCTGAGTTTTGATAAACTGTGCACTTCTTTATCGGTCGTTTGCAGAAGCACAAAAGGGCTGAGATCAAGAAAAGCAAAAGAGGTGGAGAAATAGCATTGGGTTATCTGTCAAACCCAGCAATAACAACAACAACACCCATCCTTCTTGCAGTTCTAGATCCCAGCAAGAAAATATCACCCTGGGACCATTCATAAGATGGTCACATTCACCAATCTTCCAATAGAATTGAAGTTAAAGATTTTTCGATATTCATTAGTAGATTCTACTTCGGAAGTGACATCAAGTTTAAAATTGACATCCAGGGAGTTTTATGTTTTTTACAATGAATTGTTCAATGAAAGGCTATATGAAGACTTTGGTATAAATTTTATTAATCAGAGACTACCTCACATACTTGATCACTTTATCAAACCATACATCAAATCATTCGATTATTGGAGAGGTACTCAAAGGAAAATGATTGCAAACTTCATGCTGTTATCACCAGAAGAAGAATACTACAAAGACTCATACCAGTTAATATATTCCATATTCAAGAACAGAAGATTATTTGCCATGTATGAGGATTATCAGATTGATGAGCCAATAACATATAGTTATAATGATTTTGTCAGTGTGAACAAGACCTATTTGTTATCCTATCACAAAACAATACAGTTATCAGTGGACAGTTACAGTTTATCTTGTGGAATAATAGTGGAAAATGTACTTGGTTTGAGCACCACGCGATTTCAAATTTTAGATCACGATACCAAAGAGGAGTTGCTAGTTTACTATCCACCATCAAATATAAATGAAATACTACCAAAGAATAAATTTGTGTTGTTAAACCTTGGTGACTTTGACGTCGTGCGTAAACCCGACAAATTTCAAAAATTAATTTCAATTGACGTCATAATGGAAGAGACAGGGCTTTACATCAAAAGTGGCTTTAGTATATGTTTTATAGACATAAATGTTATACAGCCAAGCCACACCGATCATATCATACAATCATCTGTTATTGGCCTGCAGAATATATCACAACCACTTGAACGGCACAGCAGCAGTTCACAAACTTTACAAAACCGCCCGCGGCGTCGCTCTTCCATCTCATTGCGCTCATCTTTACCTCCTGTACATACCGAAGACTTCAACTTCCATAATTTTTTATTTTGGTATGTTGAAAATGATATTTCCCCACCATTTAAACAGCATATATGTAATGTTATGTTGAAGAATATTTACAAAGCATTTGAAAAATCTGACTCTTTTGAAGGAGAGATTGAATTGGATGACAAGGAATTCGATATATCACCATACAATGATATCGAGAATTACAATCATGATTTTTTTTCAAAGTTTTGTATTGATAATCCGACTGAAAAAATTAAGAGGGTGTTCAAGTTCATTACAATAATTCAACAGCGAAATTACGACATGGAGGTGGCGAAGTCAACAGAGGAACGACTGTTGAGGAGAGCAATGGGATTGGTAGATCAAGACGTGTTGGAACATTTTTCTCCATTGAAGTGGAAAATGCAGACTTTGTTACAATTGTAATTGTTAAATAGCTTTCTACATTTTTACTTATCATCAGCATTGTTTTATGACTTTTAATGCCCTTCTGTTGTTTACTATATTTATTTAAACATATAATTAATACAAAGAGATAGAAAGAGTAAAAAAAAAACAAAAGGTGCAATATGAGCCTAAACTGTGTCTTCACTCTTCTTCTCTTCTCAGTCTTTCTCTTTCCAAGTAATTATACAACATAGCCAAAGCTTTTTCAACATTATAACTTGTACCTATCAATGTGAACACTCTTTCACCATCTTCGTTATCTTCTGAGTCTATATTGATACTACAACCTGATGATCTTCTAACTTCCTGAATCCTGCTTCCCCTCTTTCCAATCAATGCTCCTACCATGTCCAGTGGGAATCCAACACTCTCTGTGATAGATTTAGCAGGCGCGCCTCCACGTTGCTGTTGCTGTGATGATGATGAATTCATTGGGTATTGTCTATTCGAATTCCTTGGTGAAGGATTATAGTAAATGATACCAGTTGGAGTTTGAAAATCCTCCAATAAGCACCTAGAAATTATCTTTATCGCATTGGTGATGGCTACTGGTGTACCCTGAATCTCAACTATCCTCTCAGTAGAATTTATTAAAGTGTCCTTGGATGCAACTAATTTTACATCATAAGTTTCCTGTATAGCTTTGATACGAACACCTCCTTTACCAATCAAGGCGCCCATTTGTGAGTTTGGAATCATTAATCTGAATGAAATAACATCTTCATCTTGTGAAGGCGGACATAATGGCCTTAAAGGGAAAAAAGTATACGGTGTCTGTTGATTTGGAGAGTTTTTGTTATTCGATACCAAGTTATCTGCAAACATTCCGATAGCTTTGGCAACATCATCCACTGCTCCACTAATAGTGAAAATTCTATCAACGCATCCTTCTATCAATTTGGAAACTCCAGCCTTAACATTCGTTTCATCTCTTATCGCAGTAATTGAGTCACCATTTTTACCGATAATAACACCTGCCTCTCTTCTTGTCACTAAAATACGATAATTGATCAAAGCTGTGGTTAATTCGAGATCAACTGGCAATACATCTTCATTCGATTGTTGTTCTGTGATTTGTTGTTCGCTTTCCTCTTGTTCAGGAGCAGCAGTGAATTTAGTATCGAATAAAGATTCGGAAGGGCCTGACATGTTTTTTTATTTAACGTTCTTGAAATGTGCTGATGGATGTGCTATGCAAAAATAAGTGAATATGAATTTGTATGATTGGATTTAGACAATCTTTACTTCTTATTGCAAGTTTTATTTTTCGTTAAAAAAATATCAAATTAGCGAATTGGTGCGATTTTGACGTTATCAAAATGTTTATAAATGGTTCCAGTAATACAGTAGATGGTTGATGGAAGTGATTTATAATTTAATTGATGTCCGATATAATTATGGGTTGACGGCGTGTACTTCGTTATTTTAATTGTATTACCTATCTCATTATACTAATTTTTTCGCCAACGTTTTTTTCTCTCTTAAAATTTTGCACCACGAAAATTTTTTACAATGCAGAGTACTTTCAGCCCCAGTTTCCTCCTATATTGGGAAAGCCCATCTTCAGCATATTATTGACTAGTATCTACACATGTTTGATAATCGAATCGTTCGCAATGCTTGCTGGCCCTAAATTCAGCTCAGAAACCATAGATGAAGTCTGCTTTGAAGTGATCAAATAGGTGACCGACAATGATAAATAAATTAAGATATAATATTCCATAGAAAAGAAATCTTCCATAGAAAAGAAATCAAAGGATGTGATGATTCCTACTTTGTCGCTCGTACATGTTGATATCTACGTCTTATGTATCAGTAATTTTCTCACTGCTATCGGCTTCCTCGTGTTTTAACTCTTCGGCTGAATGCATCGATGTCAAATTCGTCTCTACGAATTCGTTTCTACGAATTCAAATCAATGCTAAGCACGATGTATATACTAGCACAATAGAGGCACACCAAAAACAATAGTAGCGAGAGAGTAGCACCATCTCACAAGATCAACGAAATGCCCATTTTTATGCACTATAATAGGGTGGGTATTTTTCGTTTATCACCCAAAACATCCAGTTTATCATTTTTCAATCACCTTACAGAATCAAGAAAGCCTATTTTCCTGCCCTTCAAAAAAAAAGTTTCCATTTGGTGTAATACTTGTAATTATATCCCCAGGTACTGTTTTGGGGAGTCTCTTTTAGCCCACGGCGTAATTTCGATACAAGCTGTAAGCAGCTCTAGAAAGCTATAAAGCAACAAAAAAAATTAAAAAACAAATGATTTTGCCCAGGATCGAACTGGGGACGTTCTGCGTGTTAAGCAGATGCCATAACCAACTAGACCACAAAACCACTTGATGAGTTGTTTTGCTTTTTTGATATTCATACTGACCAAATTTACAATTATTATCACGTGACCTTGATTTATAAATCCATATTTGATTTGATTTGTAGCTTCTAGTTACCACATCATCGCTCAGATTTATATTTTACTATTTTTTATAGTCGTTATATAGCCCTCTGGGTTAAATATAGGTAAAAATGTTTAGTTTTCTCAAAAGATGAAGCTTATAGATGATGTATGTAACAATAAAGTCTTCGTACTTATAAAGTAAAAAAAAAAAATTAAATTATATGTTATAGATGTTATAGATTCAGTAACAATAGTGCGTGTCCTATATAGCTAGTAGTATTTCATATACATTTAGTTTGCTATAAAGTTCAGTTGGCATCCAAACTTGGTCTAAAAGGACAAGGTTCGATCGTAGATCGGAACGACCAATCGTCTGCTTAGAGGAGAGTGATTCGCACGCACTATCTTAACCTAGGGTAATTCCAGATCCAACTGCGCTGTCCGACTGGAATAGGCGAGAAGAGAAAAATAATAATAAATAGCTATACAGGGGAAGGATAACCAAAAGAGGTAATTACTTACAAGAGTACTGGTGTATGTAACACTATATATGTAAATTAATATATCAAACCCAACTCTTTGTACTTGTAAAAAAAAAACCCCCAAGTAACCCAAATCTCTAGAATCAACACCACAATATCAATTAAAATGGAATTCAGATTTTTTTGAATGCATATAACATATTTCTTTTAGTAAAAAGTTTTGTTCAAATATCTTACTTAAGTGAATTCATAAAATAAATAACATGTAGACAATTCCGAGATCAAAATTATCTCTTCTATATTAATAGTCTCCTTTATTCAATTACACCAGAATAAATATTTATTTAAATCTCTTTGAATATAGTAAATGTGACACATTCAATTAGGCTTGAATGAATAGATAGCCATTCAAATACTAAAGATTCTGGTATATAATGATAAAAAAAAAAGTAGTAAAAACAATGGAAAAATTGGCTTCATGATTTTCAATCGGATACAACATTTAAAAAAATGATTCAAAGAGTCCATGCAAAGAGTCCATAGTGGCAATTTTGAATTTTTTCTTTCTATTAATTCTCGTGTTTAATTCCCATTGAATGATATTATAGTCAAATAAATATTTTTTTTAAAAGGATTCACCTCTCGTAAATCCTTTAAGATCGATCAAGACAAGCTTAAAGATTGAGACTTATAAAATATGACATCAAAAATGATTTTCCGAAGAAAAGGGATAATAGTATCCCTTCAGGTAAATCCATTGTTAAATGCCACAAAAAAAATTAGTTGAAGATTCTCATTAGATTATTGAATTTCATGTATCGATTAGGAGCTAAAAAATTATCAGAAAAAGATGAATTATTTTGTTAACGTAGCAAATTATCAAAATACTTCGTAAAAAAATGATGTGGCTGGGGGTTTAGTTTTAGTCTTTCAAAATGTACTTTTCTCCGCAAATCTTTACGATCTGGATTCTGATTCATGCAAAGATGGTTCAGAAACCTATTTTCACGATAGAGTGCAAAGCACTCCTTTGGTTGCTAACTTTATTTCAAATATGCCATCAAATCTTTACTTCTAGCATCATTAACAATCATTTTTTTTGGCTGATTTTAAACACTTCTATTCAAAAACTATAGGGGGTTTTGTACCGCCCTTGAAGTGGAATTAGCTATCCATTATTCCAATTTTAACTAACTAATTGAAATAGAGAAGTTTACGGAAAAGCTCCATTCCTACTTCGGTTAACACCAGATGGTGAAAGCAGAGTGAAAAGAAGAGAGAATGAAGGAGAAACAAATAACTAGAGTATTTTCTCATCTACTTCTCAAGTAATTTGTGGAACCGAAAAATAATAGAAATTCGAGGGGATGTATAATGAATGTTGATCTCTAGATGAGCTTACTGATCATCCAACAATAGAGGCGGGGAGAGAAAAGAAAACAACAACATACCCAACTTCAAATCAGTCACAACTGAATTATTTCTAGGGATCCAATCGCTCCTTTGATCACCGATAGCCAACATGATGGCTTCTAACTGTATGGAAAAAAAAATCATAAAAGAACCCCCCCCTATCAGACGAACAGAAGTTAATCCATTAATAACTTATTTTAAAACAGTCAATAAGGAAGGATTCAGATCATTAGATAACTGTTAAAATTAGATGTATTATAACTTCTTTTCGAAGCAAAAGACTGCATTTAGAATCTGCATTGAAAAGTTATCAAAACAGGTTAATAAACGAAGTTCTTGCCAAGATATTATAACAAATTTTCTTTTTCTTTTTCTTTTTCATTCGGCTAACGGACCCTGATTTTTTTTTAACACGTTATATAGCCCTCTAAGACTTCGAAAAGAAGGGTCCAAGAACGAAAGGTCCGATTTCCGGCGGCTCTCTCAGAAAAGAAACCCATTGAACCCTGAGCCTATCTCCAAACCATCCATTAACTTCAAATAGAAGATCTTATTTCCCCTTCTACATATATATGTTATCTTTGACAGACTGATTATTATTTTAGGCTTATCAGACGTGATACCACGCAAGCAGATAATGAAGATTACTGAATGGGCAGCGATACCCTATCGTCAAGTCCGATAAGATTCACAAATTGTTACTGATTTGAGTTTATATAAAATCAATGAAAAATCTTTGAATTGTAAAACGATAAAATATGTCATATGGTATGGAATTGATTAGAATTCTGAAGCATAAAATAAATAAACATTCACATTTTTAGATCATTATTATCAAAATTATCCTCAGAAAATGGTTTTAGAGAACGTGAAATCTCGCCAGAGTCATATACAAAGCATATACGAGGACAGCGACAATTTGGATCCAGGTGAAGGTGGGGCCATTTCAGTGAAGACTAGAGAAAACCTTGAAAAGACAAACTTCTCATCTGGTATGGGGAGTTCTTCAGGGAAGGAAGATGATATCCAGTTAGATATCAAAGAGCTAGATGATTATCAAACATCAGTTACAGAAACCAAACCTAGTTTTAAAGAGAAATTTATGAAGAACTGGTGGCCAAAATTGAGAATATTTTGTGATTTGTTCCTTGCCTGCTTCTTCACTTCTTGGTGGTTGTCAATAATTATCCAAAAAGAGCATAGACCACACTGGTTGATTCCAACTTTTGTTTATGCATTCATCATGATGAGATTCATATTTTGGTACGTGCCTTCGGGACTCGTTGTCAAACTGGCCAAATTTTTTTGGAATCCCTGCGTCAAGTTACTTTACAAATTAATCCCTCTGCAGAAGTACAGACTTTTTGGTGCATTTGTTATTGTTTTTGCAGTTCATTTATTGGCAACATTTGTGGATGCTCCAAACGAAGGTAGCAGCCGTTTGGATAGATTTATCAGTTTCATCGGCTACTGGTTGTGTATCGGATTATTTTATCTAGGTTCCAGAGATAGATCTAAGATTGATTGGAAGCTGGTACTTGCTGGTATATTGGCTCAATTTGTCTTGGGTCTTTTCATCTTGAGAACTAAAGCAGGTCATGATTTGTTCATCTTTCTCGCAAAATTGGCCCAGACCTTCTTAAGATTCGCCAAAGCCGGTTCTGAGTTTTTATTCAATACAGAGTTGCTGTACAACTCTGGATATTTCACCATGAATGTCTTCCCAGCTGTTATGTTCTTCTCGTCTACTGTTTACATCTTGTCCTATATTGGTTGGGTACAATGGGCAGTTAGAAAGGTGAGTACTTTATTTACCTGGGGTATGAACTTGTCCGGTATGGAAGCCATTGTCGCTTCAGCAACACCTTTTATTGGTTCAATCGAGGCAACTATTTTGATGAAGCCTTACATTCCTTTTGCCACCACTGCGGAGTTCCACATCATGAATGCAATCGGATTCAGTACCATCTCGGGTGGAGCCATCGTCAGTTATTCCTCAATTGGTTTGAATGTGAGTGCTTTGTTGACCGCAGCTATCATGTCTGTTCCCCTGGGTATTGCATTGGGTCGTATAAGATTCCCAGAAACTGAAGAACAAGTTACTCTGGGTGGTAAGTTAGACAATGCAGAGATTCAGAAAGCAAGTGATGATGAGAGACTGTACAATGTGGTTCATCTGTTTAGTTTGGGTTCGTGGACTGGTATCCAGATCTCTTTGGCTATGTTCACCAACTTGTTGTGTATAAATGCCACAGTGCAGATGATTGATCTGATATTATCATGGTTTGGTAGATACTGGGGTATTCCAGACTTGACATCGAAGCAAATTGTTGGATATATTTTTTACCCAATGACTTTCTTCTTGGGTGTTTCCAGACCAGACGTTTACAAAATCTCAAAGTTGTTGGGAACCAAATTGGTTTACAATGAATTTATAGCATATGAAGAATTGTTAGAAACTTCTGATGTCAGCAAGAGATCCCAAATGTTAGCTACCTATGTTCTTTGTTCTTATGCAAATTTTGGTACCCTGGCTGAAAAAATTGCTATCATGGTGAGATTGGCTCCAGATAGAATTAAGGCTATTACTGGAACTGTTTGGAGTAGTTTGCTTACTGGTTTCATGGCTTCGTTTTTGACAGCCTGCTTTGCTGGTTGTATCACAAACAACGTCGGTCTGTTCAGTGTCACAGCTGAAGGTGCATTCTAAGTGTTTTTATTTCTTTTGATTCTTTTTTTTTATTAAATTATTGTTATTGTGTTCATACACATCTTTAAATATATGAAAGTTCCCGAGCCATTCCTGGGTGTTTAGCCATTCCTCTTTTCATCATTATTGTAAAAGAGTTCTTGAAAGTTTCTAATTTAACCAAAAAGATCTTACAAAACTAACTCGTATCATTAATTATCTTTATTCGACTATATAAAGTTATAAGTAACTGTACACCTACATGTGACAGAACAGTGACAGAACAAAACATGATCGGAAAATACTCTGAGAGAATAGATAACTTATTTTACAACACCTTTTTATTAGAGCAAAATTTGAATAAGGAAATTACATCTAATTTATCAAATTATAATCATACAAATAACCCAATTTTCAACCCTAGTGTTAGAACGGACAAACATTGAATCTTCAGATTTATGGCAGGTTTTTTTTTTTTTTTTTACAAGTACAAAGAGTTTATTGTTATATATATCTATAAGCTTTATCTCTTGAGAAAACTAAACCCGCCTGTGAAGGTCAATGTTGCACTCTATTCTCATTTAGTGTGTGATCAAGCATCAAATCTTCACGTTTTTGTCAGATCTAGAATGAAAATGTTTGGCTTTGGGGCAAAAGGTCAAATCAAATCAAATATGGATTTATTACCTATATATAACCCAGAGGGCTATATAACGACTATACACAAATCAAATATGGATTTATTACCTATATATAACCCAGAGGGCTATATAACGACTATATAAAATAGTAAAATATAAATCTTAGCGGTGATGTGGCAACTAGAAGCTAAGGAAAAAAGCTCAGAAGAGCTTTAA
>JAJLSQ010000056.1:0-87146 GCA_030567715.1 Nakazawaea wyomingensis | reverse complement strand
GAAACTGCCATTTGGAATGGCTCTTCGTGTCGCTCTCTCTCTTGTCTTTTCTTTTCTTTTCTTTTCCTCTAACAAGAGTTTTTTGGCGCGTGGGAAAGAAAAAAAATACACAAATATTTAGAGAGAGAGAGTTATAAGGGTGAAAAGGGAACGAAACAAACAAGTTATTGATCGATAGATTATCCTTTGATCTTGTGCCACAGATGGACAACCACCATGCAAGAGTCCCATTGAGGGACCAGACCAACGATCTTTCACGCCCAAGGAGACTGGGCCATTCTCTGGTGGGATCTATAACCAAATTGAATGATGCTCAATATCAACATCAACAACAACAACAGGTCATTCCAACAGCTCTGAAGAGACGTCCTCTACTAGAAGGTGACGAATTTAAAGAATGGCAAGCAATATGGAGAAGAACAATGAAGGAGAGTGTCATATATTTCTACGGTGACGATGGTAATAATGCCCATGCCAGATTGGAAACCGAGAAACTGAAACATGCTTTAAAACAACTAGGGGCAACAATATCATCATTTTTTGATAGTGATGTCACGATTATAATCAGTAGAAAAGTTTACGATCCCAAGCTGGAATATAGAGCTGGTCATGTATTCCACAGCGCCAGTGTAAATGGATTAAAAGTTTGGTCATATGAGAAAGTTTTTAGATTTTTGAAAAATTTGGGTGAACCAGCTCCTCAGATTAAAACTACTCAAACACAAGATCTTTCTGTATTATTGACTCAGGAAAGATTACATGGTCCTATAGATAGAGATTTTTCACTGAAACGTGATGATTTCCATTATTTTAGAGGATTGTATTTTTATTGTTACGATTTGAGGCAAGTTTATAGACCAGTTGCCATGAGAGAATGGACATGTAAACCTAATCAGGATGAAGATAGTGCTGGATTTCCTCAATTATATGCGTCTACAAACGGCAGATGTCCATTTCAAGATGATCCTGTTAATGATAGCTCAACAAAGAAAAGATTACAAAGATTAAAATTTTTTGAAGATAATAAAGAATTTAGACAAAAATTGATAAAAGCTTCCAAAATTAAAAAGAAGAGATCTTATTCGGAAATTCAAGATGAATCTGATTCAGAAGTGGATGAAAGTTTTTACAGGTCAGCTTCATCTTCTGCTTGTTGTTCTCCAAATGATAATAATGGTACCTCCAATGATATCGAATCCACTTGTAATGTCTCACTGGAAGCAAAGGATACTGAAATCTCATTGATGGCAGCTCCTCCAGCTCCAATACTTAAACCAAATGCATTGACCAGAGAAAACACATCCATCACAACTTCTTTTATTCCTATTGACCATAAAAATAATACCACTACCACAACCACAAATAATAATAATAATAATAACAACAATAATAATAATAGTCATCGTCATCATTACAGCATCAATAACAATACAATTTTCCAGTCAAATTACCCCAATTCAAATCAAAGTACAAAATTCTTTGAGATTCAAGCATCAGGAATCAATAATCAGTCGACAACAATTTCACAAAATCAATCACAACAAGATTTTGGTAATAATGGTTTAGCACCATCAAGGGCTGAAGTGTTGACCAAGAGTTTCAAAAATTTGAATAGAAAAGTCACAAGAGGTACCAAGATGGCTTCATTGAAGGAAGTTATAGATTTGAAGAAGAGGAGAGAAGAACTAAAATTACAGGATGGTTTGATCAACAAAGGAAATGAAACAGGACAGGATAATTTGATCATATCTAAAAAGAAAAAAGAGGCAACTACTAGCACAGCAGGCTATTGTGAGAGTTGTAGACTCAAATATGACTCTTTCGATCAACACATCACCTCTGCTAAACATAGATCATTTGCTATGAAAGATTCAAACTTTGAACAGATTGATAATTTGATAAGAAAAATTCATGACACCAATATTTTGCATTCATAACAGGCATAAGTACAAAGAAACACAAAAAAAAAAGATAACGTCCCCCCATGAAAAAGAAAATACAAAAAATAGATAAATAGAGCAGTGTGGCTCTAAATTTTTTATAATCGCTTATCCAAAAAGAATATAGAACTAGATAATTAAATTGCATATCCATTAATTCAACTTGTAAGCTATTAAATGGTTGTAATAACTGTTTACCAACTTTACTAGATGGAGGGTATCTATCTACCTATCTATCTCGGCCCTCAACAAAGGGGGAAAAAAATAAAAACCATTGGAAAAAATGAAAAATATAAATTTTAAAAAGAGCCAAAATTCAGGAACCTATCGAGATATAGGTATCTAAGATCAACGTCAGATACAAAATGTTGAAGGGCTTATCTTCAGTAAGAGTTCCGACTCTGACCAACATATACATCAGACAGTTTGCGACATCAAACAACAATGGTCTTCTTGCCAAGATGAAAAGAAGAGGTGTCTCAAGATTTCAAATCCAGAAACCTGAAGAAGAAGAAACTGAAACTTCAACTTCTTCAAATGATGTTTCTGATAAAGTTACAGAAACTTTGACAAAACCAACACCAAAGGTGGCAGAGAAGAGAAAAAAAACGGTATCTCCAAAGATAGACTCTCCAATTGGATCTCCATTCAAGAAATTACAAGGTCTTCCCAAGCAAACCGAGCCTGTTAAAGAGACGCCTCAAAAATCACCACCAACTATAAAAAAACCTCAACTAACCAAAGAACCATTTAAGAGTCGTAATCAACAGAGCAATAATAGATACAATGAACCTCATGGTAACAAAAAATCAGACGGAAAAGAAAAGCCTATTGTGAAGAAACCGAAGGCAAAGATCAAAATCACAATTCCTGGATTTCTTTCCGTTGCCAATTTGGCTACAATTCTTAAAGTAAGAACAGGAACTTTATTGCTCAAGTTACAAGAATTGGGTTTCGAAAACATGACTTATAATCATATTTTGGATAACGAGACTGCTGCTTTGATTGCCGATGAATACGGGTATGAAGTTTCCGTTGATGAGAATTCAGGAGTTGATTTATTTCCTGCTCCAATATCAACAGATCCAAATCTGTTAAAACCTAGAGCACCAATAGTAACAATCATGGGACATGTTGACCATGGAAAGACCACCATCTTGGATTATTTGAGAAAATCATCCATTGTTGATAAGGAATTTGGTGGTATCACACAACATATTGGTGCGTTCAGTGTCAAGACACCAAAATCAAAGAAGATGATTACCTTTTTGGATACCCCCGGTCATTCGGCATTTTTGAAGATGAGAGAACGTGGTGCTAATATAACCGATATTGTTGTCTTGGTAGTGGCAGCTGATGATTCAGTGATGCCTCAAACTAAAGAGGCAATTAAACATGCCAAAAATGCCGGAGTACAGATGATTGTAGCAATCAATAAATGTGATAAACCCCAGGCCAACCCTGCAAAAGTTGTTGCTGACTTGGCTGCCAATGAAGTTGATGTGGAAGATTATGGTGGAGAGATTCAAACCGTGAGAGTTAGTGGTAAGACGGGACTAGGAATGGAAGATTTAGAAGAGGCTATTGTGGCTTTGGCGGAAATACAAGACTTGAAACTGGAGGACAAAAACGTACCAGTGGAAGGATGGGTTATTGAATCACAAGTCAAGAAGGGAATGGGTAGTGTTGCCACGTTTTTGGTGACTAGAGGAACGTTGAAAAAAGGTATGGTACTTGTTGCTGGTACCACATATTGTAAAGTAAAAAGTATGGCCAATGAATTTGGAGCTAGAATCGAATCAGCAGGCCCATCCATTCCAGTCGAGATTGTGGGATGGAAGGAAATCCCAGTAGCTGGTGACTCTGCAATCCAGGCTAAAGATGAGAGTTTGCTGAAAAAAGTTGTTCAGAATAGAATGGAAAGAGAAGAATTGCTCAAAGCTGCGAAGGAAGTTGAGAGTTTAAACGAGGTCAGGTTAAAAGAGATCCAATTGGCAAAACGGAAGGAGAAATTGGAGGAATTGAATAGATTGGGGTTGAGTATAGAAGATGTCAAGGACAGTGAAGAATTTGCCGTTCTCAATGAGGAGAAGGTGAAGGAAGCTGAACAGGTGTATTATATAATAAAGGCCGATGTCAGTGGTTCTTCCGAAGCCATATTGGAAAGTATATCAGGGTTGGGGAATGAAGAGGTTGAATCTAATGTCTTGTATGAAGAAGTTGGTCCACCAACTGAGAGTGATGTGGAAAGGGCGTCATCTTCTGGAGCAACAATTCTTTGTTTCAATGTAAAGATTCCTAAAGATGTAGCCTCATTGGCCGCAAAGAGTGGTGTTCAATTGAAAGATTTCACTGTAATTTATCATTTAATCGAAGACGTTATGGAAGATTTAACTTCAAGGTTACCTCCAATTTACGAGTTGAAAGTGAAGGCAAAGATTTTAATCAGACAAATATTCGAGATCACAGTCAAGAAGCACAAGGTTAAAGTTGCCGGTTCTAGAGTAGAGGATGGTAATTTGAAAAGAACATCTAAAGTCAGAGTCATGAGAGGTGGGGAAGAAGTGTGGAGAGGTGAGTTGGATTCGTTGAAAAGGGAAAAAGATGAAGTTGATGAGATTAAAAAGGGAGGTGATTGTGGTATTTCATTTAAAAACTGGGATGATTTCCAAGAAAATGATGTGATTGAAGTTTATGAAGAGGAGAAGGTGAAGAGATATCTTTAGAATGGGGGGCAACAATATATTAATAAAAAATAAATATAAAGAATTTCGATAGTTTCTTTTATAGTAGTTGATTAATACTGTATATAGCTAAAAGAGAAAGGTTTAATGCTCATAATTCAGCAAAAATCACCTCCTAACTTCTTCTTCCCATTGCACACCACACCACTCTTCAACATAACCAACATTATTCTTATCAAATTTGGGAATGAAATCCTCTACATCGGTACAGACGATGATAGTACCCCACTCCATGCCGTTCAATATATCCGAGTTGTTTTTCTCCAAATCCATGATCAACTTGGGCATCAACTGGAGCTCAAATTGCCTCGATGATGAAGGGTTATAACCGGGATTCGGTACTTTTAGTTGATGATCATTATTGACAAACAAGGGATAGATATCATCTTTTGATGAATATAGTAATGGAAAACCACCCAAATCATACCTCAACACCTGTTGGGAATTGTATGAAATCGTTTCTGAAAATTTTCCAAATATTGGATCATCCAACATGGATGCTATTCTCAGAGATTCAGGGTTCTCCGAAATTGAATTAGATTTGGATTTAGAACTACCTTCAACCTCGTCAAATTCGGTATCTAGGACAGATGAGTCCAATTCTTCCATCTTTGTGGTCATCTTGACGTCATCCTTCAGTTTTGTTTTTTTGAACTGCTCTTCTTGTACATATATGAAATAACCTGGGAATTTTTTCAACTTGATATTTTCGGTTTTTTCAATTTTTGTAGGTTTGGAATCGTCAGCGGCCTTCCTTGCAACCGAGGCAAATGTTGATTCGGTAGTCTTCTTCTTGGACTCATCATTCACAGGAGCAGAAGTCTTTGTAGCACTGAAAGGATTCGAGGCAAACGGGTTCTCAGTAGAACCAGAAACGGTGAATGGATTTGAAGAGGAGACATCTGTAGAGAAGAGATTCTTGGTGGCTTCAACTTCAAAGTTTTTCCTTTCTTCCAATTTCAATTTATTTGCCAAATCTTGTTGTAACACAGTTTCTCTTTCCTTCTCTAGTTGTTTCATCTTCAATGGATCTTTATTCACTGCTCTGATGACTCTTATGGACCCTTTTTGTCTTCTACAACTTGGATTTTGGCAACCAAACACATATATGATCCTGTCATATAAAGCCTCTTCCAAAGGGGCAAACGATTGTGAGAGTAACGCCATTGGAGAATTGCAAACCTTACATAATAGTAATTCAGAAGGGGGAGGTGAATCTTTATTGAACCAAACAGGTAAACCTCCAACAAAGGAGTCCTCCACTGTGGGTATATCTTCTTCCGTTATTGCTTCATCTATGAAGCCTAAAACTGATGTGGTCAGCACATTAGATATTTCATTCAGATCATCTTCATCTGAAGATTCGAATCCATTGTGAACAGAAGCCATATTTTTGTCCTATATATTTAGTTCGTTCTAGCTCATATTCGTTCTGCAACAATTAAACTTTTTTTTTTTTAAAAAAATTTCACAATCTGTATTTTTTTCTCTACATGAGTTAGCAATGACTACAGAAGATAGATAGATGATCAGATAGATATATACAAGGCAATACCACATATACAAGACACCCAAAAGAAACTGGACTTTCCAAAATTGGGGGTATCTTTTCCAAGTGAACTATTATAACTCTAACCTTCAAGTAAACCATTAGGACTGATATTCTTTCATCTGAATAAGGAGATGAATAAGAATACTGAAGTGAACAAATTCAGTTCAAAGGGTACAACAACATTGTCAGAATGGAAGAAAGATTGTTATCATCTGCATTCTGCATTGCGGAAAAGCTAATCTGTAGTCTCATCGAATCATGGACCAACCAAACCAACTTTAATGGGTAATATGCTCATCGGCAATCCCCTTTAAAGAGGTTTGTGTTTCCTGGGGCTCTGCATCAAATCTCCAATCAAGGACTATTGGTCACAAGTCACACTACTGTTTAGCCGTGCCTCACATCGCGGAAAACTTTTCCATTGGCCGAGTGGTTGCTACTAAAATTGTAGGAGGCTAATCATGAGATTTATCATTTTGAGGCTCGTATTCAAGTTCTCAAAAAGAGAATAGAACTAAAGTTCGATAAGAAGTAATTATTGAAAGTGTTGTATGAACTGATCACATAACTTGAATACACTGAAATAAACAACTAGTTTTTAGCTATTAAAGAACGATGGACGGTGACCCAATATCATATTAGACAAATTGATCGAATAGAGAATATATCGACTTAAAACCCAATTTTCTTCCCCACTACTTCTCAGTTACAAAACAATTTCATGGGATCAGAATACCGCCCAATAGCCAGTAATAACAATAAGGGGGAAGCTTCAAGTGATCTAGGCAATGAGTTATCCTTTAAACGAGAGATTCTGCCGAAGGCAATCGAGATGACAAAGAGATCATCATCTGCATCTTCCTTCTCATCATCATTATCACCTATTATAGCTTCTTCGAAGGTGATAAAGGGAGCAAGAGGTCAGGCAACGGTGAGAGTTAAGTCGGGTTGCTTCTGTTGTCGTAAGAGAAAGAAAAAGTGCGACGAAAAACAACCAAGTTGTTCTGGTTGTAAGAGAAACTATTTGAAGTGTGTTTATCCATCTTACCCCAATCAAATTTTACCAAGAGATTTTGAGATTCAAACAGAAGATGTCTTGTTCATTCCTAAGAATGATAAAGAAGAAGCAAAGAACGATAAATTGAAGTTGGCTAATAATGACCAAATGATAGTAGCGAACGGAATGAGTGATGTTGATGATAATGATAATTATGGTCTCTTGATAGAACAGTCTCCTGGCAGCGATTTTTTGACTGATGACTCTCTTGATTTTTCCCATTTTCTAGACATATCTCCATCAAATATCCTTTCCAATTTTTCACAATGGGTCCCCAATGTTAACATGACCGAGCTTGAATCAGAATTGTACTTTAATTTCATACATCGGTTCATGCCTTCGGTATCCCCTTCATATTCACATCCACGATTGACACCAAAGGAAATTTGGATACCATTAGGTTCACAATCCGATATATTAAGAGAAGTTTATTTCAGTTGTGGGGCTTCACAGTTGGCGTACAAATATCCCGATTATCAAAGAGTTTCACTCGAACGGTATAATAAAAGTGTGCGAATGATAAGCAATGAGATATCTAAGAAAACAGTTGAAGGAACTGAAGACTGGTTACTAGCGGCCATTTTAGCTCTATGCTTGAGAGATAGGGCTTCCGGATACAATGGGTCACGTTGTGCTCTGCATTTGGTAGCGGCATATAAAATCATTGGTGAGCGTGAACGAAGGAAACTCGAAGATTTACCCAGTATAGATCTATCATCAATTGAAGAGGAATTCAATATTGGCGAAGAATCAGAGTTCGCAGTCACGCCAACGGAGAGGACATTAGTTGAGAGTTTTATTTTCAATTTCTGTATCGTGTTGTACACTTGTTCATTTGAGAGCTTGATCAAGTTACCCTCACCTTATACAGTTTTCCCACAAATGACTCGTTGGTTGAAAGCTCCAATATATACAGATGTTGCAGTACCGTGGATGAACAACCCTATTTTGGGCTCGTCATTAGTAGAGTTTGAATTGATTGCTAAAGTTGTATGGTTATTGAGGTTTCACTACTGTGTGGACAGAACAGAACCTTGCTTCATTCCGGACGAATTGTTCTGGAGAATGGTTACACTGACAAAGTCCAACATCGATATTATTGAATCCACTCTTTCTGAAAATATCGAAAATATTGATAAAATGGAATCATCACAGAACAAGCAAAATTTGAGAACGAGTTTGTCGATTAGTTTTATAATGTTTCACGCTAGTAAGATTTTGTTTGCAAAATTGGTGGATCCTTCATTGCTGGCAACAGATCCACTGGTACAAGAAAGTCTCAAGTGTATATTACAGGAGACAAAAAGAATTCCAGAAGATGATCATTCACTGTGCCTATGTGTTTTGGGATTGTTCATAGCAGGTGCCGCCTGCGTGACGGAGAATGACAAACAAGTTATGACAAACATATTGGTTGACTTGTCTGACTTGTTATCCAGTAACTTTGGGCTAAATGTTTTGGGAATTTTACAGAGGAGCTGGGTTAAAGAAGAGCTAGACAGACTGGAGAAGGGTGATGATGGATACAAGAGTTTCAACCTCTTATTTGATCGAGATGAAATAGAACTGATCTCATTCTGATAAATAGATCAATCTAAAATATTTATTATTATATTACTATATGCATTGCGCAAAAAAAAAAAAAAAAAACTAAGACGAATCCTGATATGGAAGGTATTTTGCGTATGTAAAATTTTCGTTATCGCGGAATTTAAGATGAGTGAGTTGATAGGATTAGCGATTACATGGAGATGGAAAATAATCTTAAAACGTATAAAGGTGTACATCGGCACTAGGAACACATCTCTACTACAACTTCTTCCCCGTACATCTATCTGTCTTCAAGTTAATAGCACTGTGAAACAATGGCTTTGGATTTAGAAATTACAGTAACTCTCCCAACTGGAAACAGCTACCAACAACCAACTGGGTTGTTCATCAATAACGAATTTGTCAAGTCAATAGACCAAGAGACCCTTACCACAGTTGATCCATCAACCGGTAAAAAAATCTGTGAAGTGTACTCGGGAAATGCCAAGGATGTTGATTTAGCTGTCAAGGCTGCTAGAAAATGTTTTGAAGAGAAATGGGAGCCAATGTCGGGCACAGATAAAGGAATGTTGATGTTCAAATTAGCTGATTTACTTGAAAAAAATAAAGAATTGATTGCTGATGTTGAGACTTACGACACAGGAAAACCAAGATACACCAACACCATTTATGATATTGACTATGCTGTCAGCGTCTTCAGGTATTATGCCGGATATGCTGATAAGAGTCATGGACAGACAGTACCAACAGATGATAGCAAATTTGTCTATTATGAGTATATACCTTATGGAGTCTGTGGCCAAATCATTCCATGGAATTATCCACTTTGTATGGCTGCATGGAAAGTTGCTCCAGCTTTAGCTGCTGGTAACACCATTGTCATGAAAAGTGCTGAAAATACTCCATTGTCTTTATTAAAATTTGCCGAGTTAATAGTTGAAGCCGGTTTCCCACCTGGTACTTTCAACGTTATTACAGGATTGGGACTGACTGCTGGATCCGCTATTGCAGCTCATATGGATATCGATAAAGTTTCATTCACCGGATCAACACCTGTAGGACGGGCAATTCAAAAACTGGCTGCTGGAAATTTGAAAGCTGTTACTATGGAATGTGGTGGTAAATCTCCATTGATCATCATGGAAGATAGTGATATTGAACAACTGGTCAAATGGGCTGCTTTTGGTATCATGTACAATATGGGACAAATTTGTATTGCCACTTCAAGAATATACGTCCAAGAACAAGTTTATCAGGAATTTATTACCAAATTCAAGAAATTTGTTGAAGAAAATTATATCGCTGGTGATCCATTTGGTAAGACTACCCAAATTGGACCTCAAATTTCCAAAACTCAACAGCAAAGAATCTTGGAATATATTGAAATTGGTAAGAAAGAGGGTGGGAAAATCATCTTGGGTGGTCAAGCACCAGCTGGATTCCCCGAGGCAAGTGCATACGTTGAGCCAACAATCTTTGTTGATGTCAAACAAACAGACACTATAGTTAAGGAGGAGATATTTGGACCAGTGGTAACGGTTTCTAAATTTGATACCTACGAAGAGGCATTAAAATTAGCTAACGATACCACATATGGATTAGGTGCAGCCATCTTCACCGAAGATATCAGAACAGCACATCTGTTTGCTAAGAAAGTACAAAGTGGACAAGTTTGGATCAATTCGACAAATGCATCAGATTTCAGAGCTCCATTTGGAGGTGTCAAAATGAGTGGATTTGGTAGAGAATTGGGTGAGTCTGGATTACTGATGTATCAACAGGAAAAGGCCGTCCATTTCAATTTGAACAGAAAATTATAAGCTAAGTAGATAGTTACAGTTTAAAAGTCATCTATCTATCAATCTATCTATCCATTTATAATATCTTTTTAAAATAATTTTTTTTTTCCATCATTATAATTATTATAATTTATCTTTGGAAAAATCTCTAATATAAAGCCAAAAAAGTAATATAAAAAAAACCTCAACACACACATCAATATCAAACAAAGCTTTAATAGCGGAACCTCAAAGTCTCCAGAGGAATAATTTCACACAAACATTAAATAGAATAAATACCCCCCGAAAAACATAAAATACAAAAAGTAAGCACCAGCTGATTATATATACAAACAAAAAGAAAAGTAAAAAAAAAAAAAAAGTAGTCATCATCAACATTCTCTCTATCAATTCAATAAAGAACTGATGGAAATGGCTTTAGGGAACTCAGCAAAGTGGTCCCTCATTATATGATTGACCGAGCTTGTCTTAATCAGTGTTATTATGAAATTGTTATCTCCACTTTTTTCTTTACTCGTCTGTGTGATCAAATGTTCATCTTGAATAACTAAAACATTATTATTCAAGCTAAATGCAGTTGCACTCTTGGGAATATCGTCATCACTTGAACTATTAGATTCAGAAAGTTGTTTTTGGAATTGATGTGATTGTTCACATTGTTTCTGATTATTTTGTTCCATTTGATGATGATGTCCATTGGTAACTACTGTAGTCGGCCAACAACAATCCAAGAAATTTCTTGTACAACCACCACATTTTGGATGCACCTCATCACATTTCTTACGTCTTCTTCTACAACATAGACAACCACTCTTGGATCGTGTGATCTTTGGCTTTTTCTGTATCTTGTAATTCTTGTTACCGTTATTGTTGATAGCGGATCGGGAACAGTGTGGGGACAATTTTGGTGAGGACAATGGCGAACTGAGTGGTGAGGAAACTCTTGTCGAAATGGCAGTGCTTGATGTCGAGTCCTTCTTAGGGACCGAAAGCTTCATGACTTGTTGATATTCGCGGTAATTCATTTTTCTGTTAGCCGAATCTCTTATTTTATCTATCTATCTAGTTGGATTAAATTTTTTGTGTAAACTCTTTCTCGTTATCGATACCTTCAAAATAGAATTTCTTGCAAAGGGCTAGATGATCAGAAAGTGAAAATAATTATATATATTTTTCAAACAAAGAGTATGTAAAACTGTATAAATCAATGTGATATAAAAATTTTTCTCATCTATGTGTGTCTCTCTGTCTGTCTGTTGGTTGTGCCTTGCTTTCTTTACTTATTCATGTGTGTAAAACAAACAAAACCCCAATGACTCTTTCTGTTTTAGTGGGTAAGGGACAAAATGGCAATAGATACCGATAGATAGATCTAGAGGGGGGAACTGACAGCCATCACCTATGGGCAATCAACACCGATGAAAGAGAGAAATTTTTTCTTTACCGCAACTGGGAAAAGTTGGCGAGTTAGGCCAAAACTGGATATTTCGATTTTCTGTGCACGTACATAGACCAACCCCACATCATATTTTTCAAGCCAAAGTGATATTCAACCTCTCATCACAGACAAATTTCTCCCAATCGTTGACAAAACCGATATATTTGGTATCACTATTATTACTAGAAGAACGAGTTTCCTTTTTAGAAGAAGAGTAACACCCAAAACTGCCATCCTCGGCATCGTTTAAGTCTCTCCTTTTCCAGATATTGGTGATAATTTCCTTTGCAGTTGAAACGTTACCCAAACTGCGAGCTTCCAATTTTTCCAACATTTGTAATAGTACATATCTCATGTTTTCACAATTCGGATCGTGGACAGAAATCTCCAGACCAATCACATAAAGTGGCCACAACAATGTAGAACGCCATTTGAAATCATGTTGAAGGATTATAAATTTCAACACCTTGATGACTTTATTCACCTTCATTTGTATCATACTATCCTCTGGTGATTTATTCAAAAGGCAACAATCAAGATATATCTCAACGGCAAAATTTTTAACTTCACATGACAAGAGAAAACAAAATTGTTCAATATCTAATGATGGATCAATCACTACTAATTCACTTCTTTCGATATCAACCTTTTGATCTAAACAATCGATTCCACCAATCTCTAATATCGAATTTTCTGCATCCAAATGTATCTTTAATGCATCTAATCGGGAATTAATATTATCACACTGTCTTTTGTACTCTTCGTTACTAAGATATCTCTTTGATCTTTCCATTGATAGGTCTGTAATATCGCTAACAACATCAATCAAATCTCTGTCACATCCCATCCAGGAGATAACCTTGCATTGGGGTGCATCAGCTTCATCGATTGTCTCTGTAGGGATAACAAACTCTTTGTTGGCTTTGCAAGCAGTTCTTCCCATCGAGTCTTGGTAATGAAGATATTCCATAGAAAATGCCAACAATGATTTTTCTAGACTATCTCTTGGTTCGATGAAATTTTTAGATTTTCTCATTCTTTTACATCTTAAAAAATAAGAAGACCAATTGTAATTGCAATTATCAGCAACATCATACATCATTAATAGGGCAAATGCAATTATTACATCAGTAGATAGTTCTGGATTCACAATCAAATCTATTTCCAACATCTTATCTTTCAACAGTAACATTCCCATTTTCTTGAAATGTTGAGCTTGTGAAAACCAATACCTCTTTTCCGAATGAAATTTAGATAAGTAAATAGAACCTAAACTCAAAATCAAATAGAAAAGATGTTGAAAATTTTGAGAATATTGAATCAATGCACTTAGATTCAACCCTCTTTCTATCCGTAATCTGTTTCCATGGAGTATGACGTCCTCTATGTAATGCCATGAACGGTCTATCATTGGGTTAAATATCGGTGCTATGAAATCAACGTAATAATTCAAAGCAAATCCCAAACTACTATTATCACAACTTATTTCATTGGATATATCTTGGGGCACAACTGAGCACTGTAAAGAATACATTACACTCTGTTGATCCATATCTTGATAAGAAAAATTAACAAACTTAAGCAGTTGACGATTTTTGATGATTTGATAATGTGATTGTCTACCCTTTATTACCAATTCACTTACAGTATCTTGAGATTTCTTCTTAACCCAAACACCTTCACGACCAAATTTTTTACCTTTATTTTCTAAGTCCTCTCTGAATTGTAAAGTGATCTTGTAGTTACATTTTAAACCTTTCTCTCTGCATCTTTTACAATTTGGTCTTGATTCATCACACTGATTTAGTAAAAAACACTAGTTAGTATTTATGCAACAAAAAGAAAGCTCTTCTTAAAACATATACATACCTTTACTCTTTTGTTTTTGCAACCTTCACATCCAAACCTTGATCTCAGTGATTTCTTTGTCTTTGAAAGGCATTTTTCACTATTTTTTGGGATTGGTGATATAGTTTCTTCAATCACTGATGGTGATCGCGAATTTTCACTCATCGTATTAATAGACATAGGAGGACTGAGCATGATAGATGAGAGTCCAAGTCGTGTTTCCAAGTTGTAATCCATTGTAAATTTCACTTCTGCTTGCTATTATTATTTAACCTGATATAATTTTTCTCAAGAAATAAATATTTGACAAGTGTTAAACTATATTGATAACAGATGAGATGTGATCTTTGCCTTCAGTTACGTAAATCAATTTAGCTGATGCAGTTATTTTCTTAATTCATGTTATATTTATTACATCTTTTTTCGATCGAACCCCAACTTTTGTGACAAATGTGTCACGCACGACTGTTTTCATCATCATATGAATGACGTTTTTTTCTCTCTCTCTCTCTTCTTGTTTGGCTAATATATAGGGAAATGGATCGGCCATGATGTTTTTATCTACCGGTTCCCTACATCATCCATCTATATCATTTGAATTCCAGGGAACAGAACTTGATCATAAAAATTCATCATTGTCCATGAAAGAAATGGAACCCACAAAGAATTGATAGCACGATATCTTGAGGCTTCTTCAAAGTTGTCTTTTTCCCCCTCTCCCCCTCTTCGGCAACAGCAGCCCCATTCTGCATCTACTTTAGTGAGTGAAAAAAACCAATCTATGCATTGTTGGTCTGCCATCCCATTAACGGGTCAAAGATGCGAGCGGCTGTGACATTTTACCATACAAGAATTTAAGCTCTTATTCATTGGCCTTTCAAATGTTCCAAACTTTTCACACTATTTCAAACAAAAGATCTATATTAGTCATCAGAATCATGAAACATAGACCAAAGCCATTATTTCAATCCTACTAGTGCTATGAAAAAAAACTCGGGGGTCAGTCTAGAATTTGAGAATGTTGAGCCGATATAGACGACAGGTTTTTCCTTTTCATAAAATCGGGCTTTTTCAGCTGGCGCGCAACGGCCCAGGTGGTGCCACTACAATGTCCCTAAAAGGTATTTATCACCCCAGCATTTGTATTACAAATCTCGCCAGAACGTAAAGCTAAATAACTTTAGGTTAGGTTATTAATAATGCACCTAAATAGATAACTTTCACCTTCATTAACTTAACAATGCGGTGATAGAATTGAGGCCGGAAGTTCCTACAAAAAATTTAAGTTCTAGATTATCCGGCTATGAAACGATCAGGTAAGGGAAAATCACTTCATTCTTTAAGTTGCTTTGAATCAAATGCACGTTTTTCATAAACGTATATAAGAGGTACAAATTTCACGAATATTTAGAGAAATGGATGATTAAACTTAATCTCAATTACTTTTATTCAAATTAAATCTCACATTATATTTCACTGAAAGATGTCACAAATTTCATCATACCCTAAAACCATTAGTTATGGTGTCGAAGGCATGCCATACTACGTCCCAAAGCAACCAGTGGCTTCTGGTACTGCATATGATCCTCAACCTGATGGAAAGGAGATTCCACCGTTATTCAAACCTCTTAAGATCAGAGGACTTACTATTCAGAATAGAATTGGTGTTTCCCCAATGTGTATGTACTCCGCACGTGAAGGTATTGCAACCCCATGGCATTTACAACATTACGCATCTTTTGCAACTAGAGGTCCTGGCTTAATTGTTGTTGAGGCCACTGCAGTCTCCAAAGAAGGAAGAATCTCACCAGAAGATTTAGGAATTTGGAATGATGAGCAGGCTAAAGCTCTTGGATCAATCAATGAACTTATTCATTCTCAAGGTCAAAAAGTGGGAATTCAGATTGCTCATGCTGGTAGAAAGGCCAGTACTATCTCATGGTTTTGGGATTCTGGAAGAGGTGTTGAAAAAGATGAGAATGGATGGCCAGATGAAGTTATAGCTCCATCGCCAATCAGCTTCAAACCAGAATTATTTTTCACACCAAATGAAATGACAATCGATCAAATTCATGAGATGGTTAAAAAATTTGGTGCTGCCGCTAAAAGAGCTGTAGAAATTGCTAAATACGATTTCATTGAAATTCACGGTGCTCATGGTTATTTGATCTGTGAATTTTTATCGGAATCATCAAATAAGAGAACAGATGAGTATGGTGGTTCTTTCACCAACAGAATAAGATTTTTAACAGAAATAATTAAGGAAATTCGTAATAATATCCCAGAAGAAATGCCTTTATTTATAAGAATCTCGGGAAGTGAAAATGTTGATGATGATCCAGAAACTTGGAAGATTGATGATAGTAAGAAATTGGCCGATGCTATAATTCCATTGGGTATTGATCTTATTGACGTTTCCTCCGGTGGTAACAGTTCAAAGCAAGAGCGTAGAGGTCATGAAGAAGGTTTCCATGTCCCATTAGCTGAAGAATTGAAAAAATATGTTGGTGATAGGGTTCTCATTTCAACTGTAGGTGGTTTTGTCCATGGTGAGTATGTCAATAACCTTTTGAAGGATGGAAAATGTGATTTCGTCTTTTGTGGTAGAAATTATTTGAAGAACCCAGGATTAGCATGGCAATGGGCTAACGAATTAGGTGTTAAAATTCATAAAACACAAGAATATAGACATGCTCATTGAAAGCTGGATTTTCAAATTTTTCTCTTGTCTCTTGTCCTTTGACTATTTTATATTTTATATATTTCCTTTTTATTTTCTCAATTCAATATCAAATTTTGATCATAAAAGTTTCTGCATCTTTTCTTATATAACTATTATAAGGTGGAATAAACTTTATTGTATATATATATATATATTCAAAGGAGAAAGGATAGAAATTTCTTAATTCTTGATATCTTTTAAGCGAATACCTAACTAGATCCATCCCTTTTCTTTGTTCGTAAGGATAAGAATCTCATTTAGAGAAAGAGAAGACAAGTAATACACCAGACTTTATTATTTTGTATCCGGTGGATGCTGATCCAGCCTGGAGAATTTCGATCTTAGTTTGAAGTGGATCGATCATGCAAAATATGAGACAAGACACTTACCACACACAATCGCCAAAAGGTGTACAGTAGTTTTCTTGCATATTTTAAAACGATTTTTTTTTTTATATATATATTTTTTTTATGGAGATCATTTTAAACACAACACTCCGATACCCACGACTAAGTCTAACTAGACCATGTTTCCCTCACAAACAGGACTATTTTTAAAGATAACATGCCCTTCTATCGAACTGAAAGCTCGATGTGAAATGTTGAACTGTGTATTTGCTCACCCTGAGGAAGAAGCTAAGAGAAAGCAAATCCAATCAAGTTTCAGCAAGGCTAGTTACGCAGACAGATATCAAGCGTTTATCAATCCAAATACTTTAGACAAACGACACAGGCACTCAGAAAAACATAGGACATCCTCAGGGAGTTTGGTTCATAGGGACTCATATCATGAAACTCCTCAAGGCTCTTTTGTTGTAGACAATCTTGGGCCTCCATCAATTGAGGAGCCCAAACAAATTGTTTCAGCTTCTTCTAATTCCAATCAGAATTATATCAATACTAGCAATGAACCAGAGGATCCTTATACCAAACGGCTTAAATTGTCACTGAATCTTAACGGTGAGGGCCTTGATGATCTCTCAGACTTATTTGGTAAAGAAGAAGACGAAGAGGAGAAATTTAATCATGCTTCATCTCCGAAGTTGAAGGTTACATCTACAAATCTGTTACCACTCAAACAGAAACGAGAATTCGGGAAACAAAGATCTCAAGGAAACTCCGTCTCAAATGTACAGTCTCATAATAGAAGTCCTTCGCCGGGAACCAAACCAGAATACGATCAATTATCACCTTCGAATTTAAATAACACACCAATATCAATATCTGCACAAAACCGTCAAGCCCCTTTTGAAAAAGAAGAGGTTTCATCACGTTACTCACAACCAAATAGAGAAATGCTGAAGTCTGTAGAGACAAAGCCATCTCAATCGGTCGTTTCCAAAAGAATTATTGGAGGAACAAATGCTAAACCTCTGGCGGCCACCGCTGGCAGAAAAAGGTTGTTAGGGAACAACCAACTACAAGAGGAACAGAAAAAAAATGATCCTGTCGACCTTCAGAACATAGAGGAGGATATAGAATTGTTTCGTAAGCCCGTGGTACCATTCTCACCTGCTCAAACCAATGTAAGGCAACGTTATTTATCCTTGTTGCAACATCTTTTTCGAACCCTGGATCTGAAGTTCCCAAATCGAGACGCAGTATTGAAAGAGTATGAGATTGCCTCAACGGCGACCAATAGGACATACGAAACTATAATCAAAAGAACGATTTATCAGATGGCCAACCCAGAGATTGCTGCTGCTAAGGTGACAGTTCCAAAGGACGACCAAACTGATAGGAAAACGATTAAACTTAACAGTTTAATCTGCGATAAGAGAAAACTTGCTCAATATGGTTACATCACGGAAATTCCTCAAATTCAAGCAGATTTTGAACCTGTTAAGATCACGAAATGTGATAGATGTGGGCTGGAATTTGATATATCCAAGATTTTTAAGAGAACAAAATGTTTATTTCATCCGGAAAGATTTTCATTGTCTCGTCATTCAATAGCTTCACATGCTTCCAATGATATTAATTCTAAATTTTATCCTTGCTGTAACCAACCTGTTGGAGAAAGTGAAGGTTGCAAAAGATCGAGATACCATGTCTATAAGCTTAACACACCGGAAGAGCTTCAACATGAGATACCATTCATATCAACAGAAGAATTTACCAAGACTCCAGAAACATTGAAAGCAATTGCTTTAGATTGTGAAATGGGTTATACAACAAAAGGATTTGAACTCATTAGAATAACGATGTTGGATTTCTTTACAGAGCAAACCGTTTATGACAAGAAAATCAAACCAGAGGGGAGAATTGTTGATTTGAACACTTATTGGAGTGGAGTTCTGGTGATTGATGAGGAAAACTCACCAAGCTTCAATGATTTCTTACAGGAGATAGCGCTGTATATTGATAAGGACACAATATTGATTGGACACAGTTTGGAAAATGATTTAAATGTGATGAGATTGATTCACCATAAGGTGATTGATACAAGTATAATCTTCACTAATGGATTAAAGAAAAGATCGTTAAAAGATGTGACATTTGAGTTTTTAAGTAAGAAGATTCAAACAGGTGAGCACGATAGTGAAGAAGATGCAAGGAGTTGTATTGGCCTTGTAAAATGGCAGATCGACCAACTTATGAAAATGAACTGAAATGAAAGCCATTGAATAAAATTTTTCTCTATACACCAAATTTGTTCATTATTCTTTGTTGATTATGTAGTACCAAATTTATGCTTTCTCTCAAACTATCCAATGCTTCATCATGTTTTTTTAGCCTCTCCATAATGAACTCACTATAATCGGAATTGGACTTAAGCTTACAATTTTCCTCCTGGCTTAATGCAGATAGTTTGTTGAAGTCCGACCGTATTTTCAGAATGGTATCCCTTGAGCAAACACCACCAGTTGGAACACCAGCTGTTGAGGAATGGCCTACAACTTCCCTTAAATTTGATTCCATCTCATCTGTATTCTTGCCTTTAACTTTTCGAAGTGGGCTGCTGACAATCTCATCCGCATGTGTAGAAAAAGATACCTGTTTCCTCAGTGAAGATTCAGAGAAAGGGGGCGCCACTCTTGACAAGACTGGACTTGATTTTAAGCATCCAACAGTGGGCAGATTTGGACTATAGGATAGCTTATGCTTTTTAGGAAGAGTAGATACTTTTTTGTTCATTAACTCTTTTGTTGAATCACAACTAATCTTGTTACTCGGCAGCGACCCCACTCTCAATCCAGATTGAGTAGATGTTCTCTTACGTAGATTGTTTCTGGAACTCTTCAGTGAAGGATTCAATTTGAGATCCGGAATATCTGACGATGGTGGACGCCGCAGTTCTGAGTATTTTCTTGTTGTTTCATCTAACCGCTGTGGACTCTTCCTCAATGCAGCATCTCTTCTCTGAGACACATTTGTTCTGGTGGGAGAGGGATGTCTAAGAATCTGGGTTTTAACAGATGGAAACTGTAACGATTTCATGGGAAGCTCATCTAGCAACTTACTATCACCTGAAGAGTGGTCTGATAACGATGATGAAGATGGTGGATCATTAGCGCTTACTGAGTTCCTCAATGGAGACTTCTTCAGTGGTGAGTAAGCAAACTCCTTCAATTGAGTCGGGGACAATTTTTCGGAAACATTGTGTTTGGTAGAGACCCTCAATGGAGAGATACTTGTTTTCTTCATTTCGAGGATTGTTCTATGAGATGATGATCCTTCAATTGCAATTAGTTAAGCTTCCTTGTTTATATCTCTGTATCTTTCGTGTCTGTCGTCATCTCTTTGCAAACGCAAAAAATAAAAAAAAAAAAAACAAAATCACGTCTGGCGTTTTTTTTCGTTTTTTTCGATAAGAGCTGGGGCTGTCAGAGATAGTCGGCTAGTGAACGGATTTTTTCCATTGTTTCTAATGATCTAATTATTCATTTTCAAATCATAAATACCGTTTTTGAAAAGGTTTTTTGAATTCCAGAGAGGAGTGTATCTGGACTAGGAATTAAAAGAAGATGCCTACAAGTTTAGGTAAACATGCTTCAATATACATTATAGGGGCAGGGACATTTGGACTATCTACGGCTTTGGAACTTGCTCGAAAAGGCTATACACAAATCACATGTCTTGACAAGAATGCTGTTCCATCTGAATTTTCGGCAGGAAATGATAGTAACAAGATACTTGATTATGAATACCATTCTCCCGAAGAAAGATTGTCACCAGATGAGAGAATCAGGGTGGAGTGTTTGGAGCTGTGGAAGACTGATCCTGTTTTCAAAAATCATTTCCATCAAGTTGGATTTATCATTTCAGCATGTTCAGATAAGCCATTGGCAGATACAACGGAAAGAGTTGAATTTTTGAGATCAAAACAGTTTAAAGATTATGAATACATAGATTCTCCTTCTTTATTTCAAAAATACCTGCCCGTGATGAATGGAAAAATGCCAGGATGGAGAGGATACGTGCTCGATGGGGATAACGGTTGGCTTCACGCAAGAAATTCTTTGATATCAGCATATAATGAATGCAAAAAACTTGGAGTCAAGTTTATCTTTGGAGATGATGGAGAGATAGTTGAAATTAAGCCAGGAAAAAATGCATCAGAGATCGAATCTATAGTTTCAAAGTCTGGTCAATCATATTCTGGGGATAGATACGTGTTGACGTTAGGTGCCAATGTTGTTTCACTTTTAGATTTTGGTGGCCAGTTGATGAGTAAGTGTTGGACTTTGCTGCACATCAAAGTGTCTGATGAAGAAGCCAAAGAGTTCAAAAATACACCTGTTGTTTTCAACGTCGAGAAAGGTTTTTTCTTCGAGGCAGATGAGAACAATGAAGTTAAAATCTGTAATGAGTTCCCCGGATACACCAATTTTAACGGCAAGGGAGAATCAATTCCAGTTTACAAAGAAGAAATACCATTGGAAGCTGCAAAAGCTGTTAGACAATATCTAAAAGAAACAATGCCAAAATTTGCAGATCGTGAATTCGTCAAAACAAAGATCTGCTGGTGCACCGATTCACCAGATCGCCAGTTGATTTTGACCACTCATCCCAATTTGAAAAATCTTGTAATCGGATCAGGAGACTCGGGTAGAAGTTTCATGATAATGCCCGTTGTTGGTAAATATATCTCCAAAATAGTAATTGATGGAGATGCTGGATTGACCTCAGAGGAAAGCAATTTTTGGAGATGGCGTCCAGAAACTCAGGTTTCGAAAGATAACTCTCAGAATAGGTATGGAGGTTCTGGGAAAGTCAAAGACTTGCGAGATATAGATTTGTGGGTTTCTGTAGAAAATCCTGCGCCTCACGAAATTATTTTTTAGATAGTATTTATAGATATCATAAGACTATTGCTCCAAATCAGTAAAGTTATAAGAAATCTTACGAAGGCTGAGTTATTCATCTCTACTTCTGTCTCTTTCAAAACCAACAATATAATAATCATATATCCGACTTGAGATTTCCAATAGAAGTAGTTGCGTGGCTGAATGCCCGAAACGGTAAAAACCCAAAGTGGACTTTATCGATTTGAAAAAGAAAAGAAAAAGTTTTGTTATCTCATCATCAAAGAAAGTTTGCTGATTTTTCCAGTAGAAAGACGAGAAGTACATGAGTTCTAAATGCCTTCAACTATCGAGACAAATAGCTCTGCACAAGAGGACTCAGATCTATTACCCCCCTCTAACAACCCCCTTCCACCTTTATCTGAGAAATTTGAGATCTCTGATACAGTATATGGCGGAAGAGGATGTTTTGCTACTGAAAAAATTGTCAAAGGTGAAGTAATTTTGGAATGCAACAGACCATTTGGATATACCATCACCAGAGAGTTCAAAAAGGAAGTTTGTGCGTGGTGCTTCAGATATGACAATGGTCGCACAATGAAATCAAAGTTGGCTTCTAAGAACGGCAAGCACTCTATTAATTTTTGTTCTCAAGAATGCTTAGAGGGATTCAAGCACTACGACCAATTAGGTTTGTTGATGAAATCTTTGCTTTCAATAGAGAAACTAGATGTTGAAAACTATTCAGAAGAGACTCCAGAAATTTTATCCAAAAAGGATATTGATTTAAAGTGGATGGAAGTTCAGCTGTGGGAAACTAGTTTGCCGAAGAAGCCATCAAAGAGAGAAAAGTTTTTACCCTCTTTTATTGATGAAGCAGTTTATGATGAGTTGAAGTATTTATCAACAGTTTTGTATGAATTGTATCTTGATTCAAGTAAAGAAATTCCTTATTTCAATGGGTTACAATCAAATGAGTACGAGAAAGTCATGAGATTCCCTCAATTATTGCTGACATATGTTAATACATATCAAGTTCTGAAATTCCTCATGCCTCAAGAATTCCAACCGTTTATAACCATTCCATTTGTTAGATCAACTTTGGGAAAGGAAAATAGTAATGCCTTTGGTATATGGTCACCGCAGATAAACGATGAATACCAAGAGTACCTAGGATTTGGCTTGTTTCCATCAGCTTCATTATTCAATCACTCTTGTTCTCCAAACTTGCAAAAAGTGAGAGATGGTGCAAAAATATATTTTAAAGTCATCAAAGATATCAAACCTGGTGACGAGATGTACATTAGTTATGGTTCAGTTATTGAAACTGAATTTGAGGCAAGGCAGATACATTTGAGGGAGTGGTTTTTCGACTGTGCTTGCAAAAGATGTAAATCTGATGAACTTAAACTGATTGCATCACAATAAGAAATTTTGTAGACATGACTTATTTATGTTATACACTCATAGATATTTATAAAAATATATAAAAGATATTAGTTGAAGAACAACAAAAATCATATCGAACACAATTTTTCAAGAAATGGTGACAAATCATCTTTTTTTATAGTAATCACACTTCCTTCAAAACTATCAATCTTGGCAGCCACATTACTTGTTGAGACGACTTTTTGAAAACTTAAAGAAAATTTGTTGATCCTCAAGTCATCATTTCTATCGGTTATACCTCTTTCGACATCAATTTCATCATCTAGATTCTTCTTTGGCTTCAAAGGTGATAAACCACAAACCAAATATGTATCAGTTTCAACATCTAAAGATGCTATGATCAAAGGTAAGTTGCTACTGTCTATCTCTGAGCAACACTCTAACAACCAATTTCCCAATTTAGTCAACATAAGGGGATTTTGGAAAAATCTACCACCGTTAAAGTTTTTCAAATCTTGATCTGTTTCGTTGTGCAAAGTCAAGTTATTCACCAACATATCATCTTTTAAAACGACCAATCTAAAGACTCTCAAATTCTTGATCATTCGCTTCTCGAAAATTTCAAAGCCCTTATCAAAGATTAATTTTTGTTGCCATTTAGCGATTTTCAAGCCTTTGAGGATAATATCGAACTTAGTTAAGGCATCAAAGGATTTCCAGAAATTCGTGACATACTGAGCTTCTCTCTTTTGTATCAACTTTAATATATCATTTGCCTCATCTTCGTCATCCTCATCATCGAGCTGATCTTGACTGTCATATTCGTTTTTAGAGGACTTCTTCACGCTATGATTGTATTCTAACAATGCTGTCATGGATTCGAGAAACTCATTTGCCGAAATATCACCTTTAAACCCATAGTTTCTTATAAAACCATCTTTGATCAATCCTTCCAAGTCATACAATTTTAAGTACTTGCCAAATATGGAGGGCAATCTCCTTTTCAATGTAATGTCCAAATACAGCCAATTTTGATTAGCAGAATTTAAAGATATACCCATCTTTGCAAACAATTTATTCAAGTTTTTTTTACCATCATTTGTATATAACAATAATTTGGAGTTCACGTAGTTTGAGTAGAAAAAAGAATTATACAAGTCCCAGTGCCGAAGCAAGAACAAAGAATAATCTTTTTCAATTTTCAAATGGTTTGAGTCTGAAGTTCTTGTGAGCTCCTTGTTAGAAATTTCCAATCTCAGGACTTCGTCTCTTAGTACAGGAAGTATCCTGTCATAAATCTTTGGATATTGTTGCAATAACGAAGTAGTTCCCACAATGGTCAACCAAAGATAATCTACATTTGTCTCTCCTATCGTGGATAATAACACATAGACTTGTAGTGAAATCGAAGTTATCACAGTGGTACCAGCAGCGTAATAAGTTTCGATAATATTTTCATTGGTGTCAATGAATTTTTTTCTCTTGGATTTAGATTGTGACGAAGTCGGTGATTCTCTTTTCCTTCGAAACAGACCATCTGCGTCTGTGTTTTCATCATCATTGTCATCGTCAGTACGAATTTCCTCTAAATCCTCGTCATCATGATCGTCACTCAATTCTTCATCACTGTCGATGTTTATCAATACTTCATATGCACTTTTTTCAGCAATCAACTCATCATCTATTACTCCCTCATCAATGCATGTAATAATTTGAGATCCAAATATGTTGTCAAGATTCCAAGGCCGATGACCGTCTACGACATAGATTTTTCTCCTCACTCTTGTACCATCTTCGTCTTGTTCTACATAATCTGCAGCTTCCAATTCTAGAAAACTTTCTAGATCAGTCATGGCTCCACATCCAATCAATATCACATTTGTTATATCATAGTCCAAACTAGCAAACTGGAGTTTCAAATCGTTATAACCAACAATAGGTATCAATTGAAAAGATATTAAGTTCTTCTTGAGGAGGGTAGTCAAAATTTTGGAGGCACAGATAGCATCAACGCTCAAACATGCTGTGAAAATTACCAACTTGCAAGTGGAGTGAGATAACGAGGTGGCCTTTATATCTTCAAATGCTTTGGCAAATTGTGAGGGCCCCAAATACATGTTTCTTTGTTCTTGGTATATATTATTTTATATCTATGGTACAACTTAAAATGTATTCAACACATTTAAATTGGATAGTGAATGACAAATGATGAGAAAATAAATAAAAAAGCAGCAGCAGCTTTCAATTAGATATACTGAAAACGAATACAGTCAAAGAAAGGAATGGTCCAATGATCCGTGGAAAATTCTATTCTTTTAAACACCTAGTAATAGCAGTAGACGGTGCTCATCTCTTTTGCAAAAGCCTAAGACGCGTAATTTTGCTTACAACAAAAATAACCAAAGAAAAATGTTACAAAAAGACGTGTATTAAAAACGAGATAATCCGTTTTAGGAATTTATATAGATTAGTGATTTTCTTCTCTCTATTAGACAAACCTTACTTCCTTCTCGATAACAGTTTCCAAACCTTCATCTACGACTTCGAACTCGCGAAATGTCCCATTGATGTAAGTGACCAAATCCTTAAGTTGCTTAATGGTTTCCAACAGATCGAAGTTCTCTCCTTTATTCATTCTCTCATAGGTTAAATCTTTCAAATGTAACAGTCTTGAAGCTAAAGTGTCCATTCTATAACCGACCCAGTCAGGATAGAACTCATTATAACGACTTCTGTGTAATACACTTGGCTTGATTGAAGTGATGACATTGACATCTTTGACTAATGGATCCAGTGGAACAATGGCATTAGCGATTGCACATCTCTCGGTGACGCAGAAGGGTAACAAAGCTAAATGTCTAATAGCTCCAGCCTGAATCAAACTACAGTAACCTTTTGGAATTTGCTTTGAGGTTATGATTTCACCGGATCCCAAAGTGATAGCTGTCTCACCACCAATCATTTCATCTGTAGGGGATAACATGATAACTGCAGTATATGGGTTGGAATCGTTATGCCACGATACAACGGCATCAATTGAGCTATCATCACCTTCCAAAAATTTCTTTGTATTTTCTTTGATAGTTTCCATTCCTTCTTTCTCCTTTAAAGCTTTTTCCTTTGACTTTAAGCCTAAATTAATATGACCTACTTCATATTCGAACATACATTTGACCGGTAAACCGATAATAGAAGCCAATAACTCCATAGTCTTTGGATGGGTATTTGCAGCATGCAAGAAGGGACAAGATTTCTTAGCAAAACCACCAATCTGAACATCTAAACCGCTAGTAGATAGATTTGCACGTCTGGCATATGTGAGGAATGTATCTCTTTGAAAAATTTCTTTCCTCATTATGTCGACTGCCTCATCGGTGAAAATAGGGAATGGATCAGCCATAGCAAAATTATTGACAGCTCTTTCATGTTCGATTCCGAACTCATCCAAGCTGTAAACTCTCAAACCCTTCAAGTCTTCTGGTTTTGAGGCAAGATGGATTTCTGGATCGAATTCAACATCTATCGATACATCTTTCAACTCATCGTATAAAAATCTCACGTTATCATCGTATGTCTTTGGCTCGACGCACTTATCAAGATTCCCACTGATGATTTCGAGGGAAGGCATTTCAAGTTAAATTTCTATTCGTCTGGAGGTGATATTAATCGAGTTTTTGTGCAGTGATTCGGATGGCAAGAATTTGCAATTTTTTTGGGTATCTTTGTCTAGTTTTATATCGATCTTATCTACTCCTATTCATGTTTCTTATCTTCTTCGCGTATTACTGAAAAAGAAAAAAAAAATACACTTTTTCCGAAAAAGTTTCAACCGCTGGGTAAATGCCGTTTCGGATGTCAAAAGTAGCATGAATAGTGTTAGAACCACTGTTGTTGATTAAATAGATTGATCAGATAGACATACCCCTAAGACAAATCAGAATTCTCTCTTCTATCTACCTTAGTTTAGAATTTTCATGGCAACTTTCCCGCAATATCTTTTCAATCTCATCTCTTGCCTCGCAGTCAAAAATATATCTCTCTATACCCCATCTAATTTGGGGTAACTCGACTCTGATAGTCTTCCTGCAAAGAAGAACAATCGCTAATAAGTTCTATCATTAGCAAATCAGCTCATTTTAGTTTACGATTGGAATTAGTGATCTGCCTGTAATGTTCACGGTCACAACTAGCTAGATCAGTAACTAATTACATGAACTCTTTTCAGAAGGGGAATCGTAGCCTCAATAAGAACGAGTGAATTTTTAAAGTGTTTAATCAGCGAATATTTTGTGAAATCGGTAGTCTATACAGATACAATAAGATGTTAGCCTATGCCGGTGATGAAGGATAAAAAGAAAAAAAAAACACACACACACAAAAAAAAAATTAAGACAAAATTTGAAGGATCAAGAGTTTGTTGCATTTACGAACCATCATGACAATAGAAAACCATTGAAAGCTTCTAGTGTGCTCGTAATAAGCATCATAAGAGTTTAATTTTTTTCAGTTGATATTTTCGGTTTATAAGAGAGGCTTTAAGTTGATCCAATCCTCGAATACATAGAATGCTCAGAAGAGTGCCGATTTTTAGTCGATATGGACAGATATGGCCGATAAGAGCTATCCATGAAACGACAAAGGAATCCAACAAGAGATCTAATATCTCATCAAAGGCTACAACGAAACCCCTCACATCAACCAAATTCAAAGATCCAAAATTTAAGTATCATGATACTTTCAAATTTGAGTACAATTACTTCACTTACGTTCATCATGGCCATGCACCTATGATAGATTCATTGACTGATATGACTGAGAACACTCAAATTCTGGCTTTGATGCCCAAGAGAAGACCAGTAGGTTCTCCCAATGATACCATCTCCGTGAGGGCTGGTGATGATGCAATGTTATGTTCTGTGAGTATGTTGGCTTGCTCAGATGGGATATCTGAATGGGGGAAAGATAAGGATGCTGGATTATGGGCTAGGTCAAATTTGGAGACTATGAGTCGCAACTTAACTGTTTTCAAAAACAAAATTTCTCCAAGGATTATTAACGAGGACGAAATCAAGATGTTGTTGGACGACTCATATTATAGAACTGTAAGGTTGATGAATGATGAGAATCTCGAAGGTTCTTCCACAATCCTAGTGGCGGTAATTATGGATGATTTATTGCGAATAGCAAGTATTGGTGACTGTAAATTATTCGTTTTCAGGGATAACCGTATATGTTATGAGAATGAAATACAAATGGAAAGTGATTTATGCCCTTATCAAATCGGTACTAATAGCTATTCCAGAAGGTCACCTTCGGAAATGGCTTGGTTCGATACGTTCAAGTTGAAGGAAAACGATATTATCATCATTTGTTCTGATGGGTTGACTGATAATTTATGGTTTGAAGAGATTGAAAAATTCACATATGAACAATTAGTGGTGAATGGAGCAACTTTACAAGAGCTATCTAAATATTTTGTGTATAAAGCAAAAGAGAGCGCATTAGATAGCACTGTTATAAGTCCTTATATTGAAAAAGTTAATCAATCAAAAGATATATTTATAACGGGGGGTAAGATGGATGATATATCAGTTACTGTACTGAGAGTTATCAAAAATATTTAGAACCCACCAATATAATAACTGATTGGATTATATCTCATTTATATATGACAAAGATTAAATTATAACTATATATATTTTATATATAGCATTTAACGAACCATTATAAGTGGTATAAAATGAGAAACTAGTTCTATTTTCCTATTTGATTCGTTGTTATGGATAATGGTGTATGTGCATTCACTAACATGTTCCCAATCATTTATACTCTTCATCTTTTTTTTTCAAATCAACAGCTCTCCAGATATAGATTAATCTACACGAAGTGATGATCTGAATGATTTCAGGAACAGAGATTGCCTCGGTGACAAAGTCGATATCACCTTCTCCTATCAACTCATTTTTCAAAACCTCGGTCAAACTGCTAATCTTGAAAAAAATTGGGAATTTGATGTAACCGGATAAGAAGTAAGCAACGAGAATGACGATGAAGCTGCTCAAAAATTTCGAGTTCTTGTTGGATTTTAAGTAAGTCCTTTGGAAAGATTTGATCATTAGATAAAGAATGAGAAGTCTCATTGCGAATGTAAAGAACATCATGAAATAGCCCAATTCTAAAGTTTGATCGTTCATGGTAAACACATACTTAGTCAATGAGTCATTGTTATTGTCACTATGTTTTATTCTCAAATAGACCCGTACGCAAGTGAAAGACAAAAAATATAGAAAGGACATCACTAAAGAGTCCTTACCATACCATAAGTTCTTATCTTTCGATAGAGTGAGAAAACCTTGAACAAACATTGTCACACAACCATGAAAGATGGCGAGGCCTAAAATCTGGTCAGAGACCAAAAAGAAGTAGTGAAGGAAACTATTGTCATGAAATTTGCCAAGGAACTGGAATGCCATCAAGTAACTAAGATAGAGTAAATCGTAGAACAATCTGAAGATCAAAAATGAAAAGATAAGTTTGCTTGGTGGTGAAAATTGCAAATGGTGATGGTCGTCGAATTTGGATCTGTTTGCAAATAAAATCAAAGCAAACAATCCAATGAAGAAATGAAATGGAAGAATGGCACTGACCAACTTGTTATGATTGTAAAAATGACGAGCAGAGTTTTTCATAATTTGTTCATCGATATCATCCTCCAAGACGTACCCAGGATACTTATTCATCGATTCATTAAAATTCTCATCAGTTATCATGGCATTGACTAAAGTCTTCCCACTGACCACCTTGGTGAGATGGTTTCTCAAATTCTCAAAAGTCATCTTAGTTTCGTCCAATTTGAAGGTAGCTATCAATTGTGATCCATCTAAATTGAAAACATGAGACAAGAAAGAAGTTGGGTATTTCTTCTTGTTGTTTTTCCCATCTTTATGATTATATTCAATCATTACCTTCATACTCAAAGATCCTTGATCTTTCGATCCTTTAAGTTTGATATTCTTTTCATTCTCCAATTTTTCACCTAGAATGCACAATGGCAAACACAATAAGAGAAATGACAGTAACTTCATGTTTGATGGGCCTTTTTACACAATTTTTTTTTGAAGTGTATATTCTTTTTGAGGTACCCTGACTCTCTTATGACAAACAATACTGGAAGCAGATATATAACTTTATATATCTGTTCTTTTCAAATTGAAAGGTCAAGGTCAGATAGAACTAGATTAAAAAAATGGTTTGCTAATCATCCTTTTGCAACAACAAATGATTTGCATGCATGGTACTAATTAGTACTCGGTACTAAAAAGGGAAAAAAAACAAAAAACGATAAGAAGCAATCTGTCAACCTAAACGAGATATTTGATAAGATGTTACACGCACCCCTTCCCTCCCCTTCCTGCTCAATATCCATACCCAATTTTATTGCCTTGTGACATAAATTTATGCTTTACAAGGGGTAGAGAAATAGAACTTGAAAATTTTAACTAATTATTTTAGACTTCTATATGTATATATTGCACTAAATTACATACATAAATTCAACTAACATCAATCTCACAGAAGAGATATCAAGAATTTTGAAACATATCCGCACCCCTAAGATCACACTACAAAAATATTGATCTATATTTTTAAGAAGAATCATTAAAATTATTCTATAAACAAATACTTTTTCAAATTTTTAATATCTAATTTCTAATCGTCTAATTGGTATCGTTATTATAAGCACATTAGCAAACTTACTATAACCACATTAACAGAATACCGGCAACTGACATAAGAATAGACTCAACAGCATTTGAGCCCAATCCATTGGCCAGGTTATCGGAGATAGGAGCAACAGATGGAGCAGTAGAAGTGGTTTTTGGAGTAGCAGATGACATAACCATACCTGACATTGTCATTCCACCCATGTCCATACCAGACATCAGATCAGCAGTTGAAGAAGTTGATTCAGTCTTGGTTGATTGTTGATATTCATCAATGGCAGAGATATTAGTAGCGTTGTAAATTCTGTCATTGTTGACTTCAATAGGAGCAATTTTCATTGAAGTGGTGTTTGTACACTGACTACCATCATAAATTGGTCCGTCATTGTCGATAACAATATCTAAACAGTTGAAGAATTGGTTGTATACTCCAACCGTTTCAGCTGGACTTTCGGTAACAACTTGAATGGTACCAACACTTCCTACTCCATATGGAATGTCAAGAGCTGGAGTACAGAAGTTACCTGCTCCATAAGAATCCCAAGTATTTTGCAAGGTGATGTTGAAATCTTCAAAAGTATTACAGTCATCACCAGGGCAGTAGTAAATAGCACCAACAGCAAGTTTGTGTGATAATTTAACTTGAATTGGAGATCCCTTTGGATTCCAAGAGAATCTTGGTAAGACAACATCATTGTCTCCACCACAGGGACCAATTGTTTGGGTGTCCCAGTTGGTAGCATTTCTTTCACCAGGATATGGAATTCTGAAATGACAGTAGGCAGTTGGCAAAACTGCAGCGATTGTTAATAAAACTGAATTGAACATCATCTTGAATGCTTAGGATAATATAAGGGATTGGAGTTGGATGGATAGATAATATTTCAAAGCGAATAAGGGGTTCGTCTTGTGAACTTATATAGCCGATCTTTCATTTTGTTCAGTCAATTTCTTTGACTCTAGAGGTCTGGCAGTCAATTGAATAATATAAGGTTTTATTTGCTCATATTTGCTCATTTAAGGAACTACATTGTTCGTACATGTCAAATTATTATATTTTCAATTAAATTGAATACATTAAAATTTGCTCGTCAATGCTTATTTTATTATTTACATGCAACAACCAAAAAAATATACAATTTTTCTTTTTAGTAAGTTTATTGTGGGGAGCGGATTGGTTCAAGAGTCAGATTTGAGAGAAGTTCGAGCAAAATTTTCACACCATGCTACTCATATCACCGAGTAGGTAATTTCGTTGAGGGTAGAATTATCGCCAGATGAACAAATATGCAGCACGGGAGTATTTTCGACCACTAAGAATTAGACAAAAACGGTTTTTAATGCTACTTGAAAGAAACCTTAGTTTTTGAGCACATAAGAGATAAAAAATTATTTGATATTAATTAGTTATTAGTTTACAATTATTTTTCTCTCCACCCAATTTATCTCAATTGGTATATCTTTGTAATTTATCATAGCTGATTAGGTTAAATAAATAGCCGAAAACAGCAAGTCCATGACAATTGAGCAATTTTGAATCAGTGTTTGGATGCAACAAGTTCAAAATGAGAAATTGGTTATCATTTGTCGATGTTAACGAATAAATCAGCCACTGTAGTATAACGTAGGATTTCATGTATACGAGTTTAGTAGGCTCTTTCTTCTTATTGTGTTATCGGAAAGTAAAAAGGTTGCATCAAATTATTTTTCAAGCCCGAGAACTCCATCTGTTTTAATCCCCGAGAACTTTGTACAAACAACCACCTTTTGAAAATATTTCAAAATTATAATTTACATTACGTATAAAAAACCAAGTTATAATAAAAATATATGAAACAGGAAGAAAAGCAGTTAGAACAAAACAAAACAAAACAGAACAAAACAGACAAAACACAAGTCACTTTCTTCTTGAGACTGCGACAAAAAGAGAAAGTGGAAAAGCCCAAAATTGAAAACCAATGTGAAAAAAATGCAGCAAAATAATCTCTGATGTCCTCAAAATCAACTCTTTCCCACCAAATGTGGAATAATCATATTGAAAATGGGATCTCAACAGAGATTTCAACTTTTTTTTTAGTGTGAAGATGTGTATGTGTTGGGGGTAAAGGGTAATAATGAATGAAAATGACGGTGAAATGAAAAGGATGGATTAAGTTTCTTTATCAAGATCATTTCTTCTCCTTCTTTTCCTTCTTGCTCTTTTTTTCTTTCTTTTCTTTCTTTTCCTTCTTACTCTTCTTTTCCTTTTTCTCTTCGTCATCTTCTTTATCTCTCTTACGTTTCTTGTCTTTCTTTTCCTTCTTTTCCTTCTTCTTGTCCTTCTTTTCTTTCTTTTCCTCTTCTTCATCTTCCTCTTCCTCTTCTTCATCATCGGAATCTTCAGCCTTTGTATCTTCAGCAACTACGGCGTCGGCGTCGGCATTGTATGCAGCTTTTTCAGTGATGTCCACTTTCTGCTGTTCCCTTACAATCTTGGTCGTTCTCAAATCACGACCTTCCAAAACACTCAATCTTGATTCAACCTTGGCTCTTACACTCAATCCAAGATCACCAGAGTCATCCCTTTCTTCAGATAAGGCATCATAACGTAAAGCAACAGCAGCTTTGGCTGCTAAAACTCTAGCAATTTTACCCTTGTTTTTACCAGAAGCTTGACCAACTAATGAAGCATGGTACAACAAACCATACTTTGGAGTATCATGTTTAGTTTTCAAAGCTCTGAACAAAGCCTTCTCAGCACCCAAAATTTGAATTGTGGAAGCTGGAGCCTTTGCCAATGATATCAATGAACCGGCATGTGCAATTAATCTAGCACCGACTAATTCACCAACTAACTGTGTTAAATTTGGTGCGATAGCCTTCATTCTTGATGACAAGTAATTTGATAATTGTTCTCTGTACTCAGCAAAGTCGACAATTTGTTGAGCTAAGGCTCTAATATTGATTAAATCAATTTCAGTGATTTCAGTACCCATGGAAACTTCAGCAGCTGATTTGACTAATTGTTCCATTTCTTCAGGTAAAACTTCACTTAAATCAACATCTGCTGCATTTGATCTGACTCCCATAACTAAAATGATTCTTGCATAGGCAACAGAGTCGGTAATAATCTTAGCCAACTCTGGGAAATGCCAACCATACCATTCTTTACATCTCATGGCATATGTATTTAATTCTTTATCCAAATCATCCAATAAAGCAATAGCTTGGACAATCATAGTATCAACTTTATCTGCTGAAAATTTTAATTTATGACGACCAATAGAATGTGATAAACCTAAGGACATGGTAGATAAATCTTTGTCTGATAAACCTGGTAATACTTCTGGCAAGTATTCTCTTATGGCTCTATATATGTCCAATGTAACAGCATCGCTGACAACTGAGAAATTCAAACCTAATTTGTTAATAGCATTTCCTAACTTGGTGTCTGAAACAATCAATGTGCTCTTCTTATCTGATTTGGCATCCTCTAACAATTTTGTCAATTGGTCAGAAACTTTACCATCGATAATGGCATTTGCTTCTTCTAAGGCATTAGCGGCACTATTGAATTTGGAGAAAGCAGCTATCTTGAATTGGTTAGCAACTTTTTCAGCTGAGTTTAAATCAGCCACCAATGAACTTGATTTGTAGATCTTTTTGTCAGATGCTTTCAATAAAGCATATCCAGCTGCTGTTTCTGTTAATACGTAAGACATCTTCGCAGTCGTTGAATAAAAGAAGTGATGTTGTTAGTGTATCCGAAAGTTAATAATCACCAGATGAGCAGCGATGATTGTTCAGGTATCGAATTACTTTCAACTATTTAGATTCCTTCTGTCTGTTAAAACTTGTGGATCCTTTCTGTGATACACAAAAATTTTTTTTTCTTATTAAATTTTTCACTTTTCTTTAAAAAAAAAATTTTATTTTTTTTCCGCTTAGTTAACTTTTTTTTTAGTACTATGAGATGAGAAGGTTTTACCCGGACAAGTACGAATCTGCCTCAACGTCATTTTCCAAGATCAAGAATCTGCTACTACCAACTTTGTTGCATGGTGAAATCAGCGATCTTTCACTTGAGGGAGATTGATATCCAATGGTGATGAAGCTTGTGGTTTTAGGATTTGATCGAGGATTAGGATTGACAAGCTCATCTGTCTTGAGACTATGTACAGCTGAAGCTTTTTCAGGATCAATGATATCATAAAGGTCAACATCTTTCAAATCTATCTTGGATCTCGTTCTAAAGACATTTGCAGTATAAGTATACAGATTTTGAACGGTTTTTCGCCTGTGACTCTTTGGGTTGCCACGAATCTGTTTTTTCTGCATTGGAATCTTCATGACACTTGAAGATTTTGTACCGGAGGGAGTTACCGTCCTTGGGTCTACCTGTGAAACACAATCAAGCTTTTCAGTTTCTTGAGTAGTATCTTCATGATATCTCCGATTATCTTCAATATCAACTAGCTTTTTCAAGATCAGTTCTAACAATTTTGAATTCTTCCTGTTTTCTGATTCTAATTGGTGCCTGATGTTAGAAATATTTCCCTCAACTTCAGTTAGCTTTTGATGAAAAGATGAAAGTTCTTTTTTGATGATCGGATCTGTTTTGTAGAGGTTGCGACTTTTGGATTCTGAGGTTTTGAAATCATTCTTTCCAATCTGCTGTGATTTTATCAAACGAACTTCTTTGGCTAAATTTGCCAATGATTTTTCGACTTTTTCTATAACTTCGCTATTTTTATCCACTGTTACTGATGTTGTTGTTAATGGGCTTGAATCTGTAGGCTTAACCACCTCTTTCCTCAAATTCATCACTGTTTCATCCAAAGCTTTCTGGCTACTTGCCAAATCAGTTGTGAGTTCTTTAACTATTTTCCGCAACTCGATGGATTCAAGTTCAAGTCGGGATCCCCATTTCAATAACGTATGTTTAGACGGATGGTGGGAAATCTTTTCCTTCAATTCACCGGAACATTCAACTTGCTCTAGTATTTTGCTTTTGGAAATGCTGAAATCCTTGGAAACTGATACATTTTGAGTTGCCGTGGTATCGAATTGGATTGTTGTATCATTAGTGTCATTAACCCCCTGTATAAATGACTGGTAGTCCTGTGATTTCATCCCTTCTCTCTCGATATCACTTGAGATATCCGTGCTGGATGCCTGTCTTTCCTTAAGACTGTTCATGGATGGGTTTTCAAAGGTATGATATAGAGGCCTTAATTCTTGTTGATTTCAAATTTATCAAGTGGCATCTGATTCTTTCCTGCAAGGGTTGGTTTGTAATCTATCAAAAAAAAAAAAAAATAACCAATAATAACCAAAATTGAAAAACAGAAAGGAGTCTTTTAAAACTTTTTAAACAGTTGTCGTGAAACTTTTGATATTCAGTTTATGATACTTTTTGGTAATATAACATTCAACTCACCAGTGCCTTTTCTTGGGAGCTGACTTGAAGGGACTTTTTCTTACATCTTTAGAACATGAGAAAAAAGTATTCTTTGTTTGTGCCTTTAAATCGAGTAAGAATGAGAATGGTCCGATAAAAATCGATAATTCCACAAAGACAGGAACACTCTACTACAATCTCTCTGAAGTTAGATTGGAGGGACTGTTTAAAGTCTATGTTTTGTTTCTGTCTCGTTTCCCCTTTCATGCGTAAAGTTTTGTCCTAAAATTCTTTACTAATTCCCACCACTTAACATTAATCCACAGATTTTGTTTTCTTCAGTCTAACTATTCAATTGAAGCCCCCATACTCTATAGTTTCTGTCAATTGATCTGTTAATCTTTGATTTCCCCCTAATCAATTGAGAACTTTTTTCAATTAGAATAATCTGTTGTGCATGATTTGATAGATGAAACACGACTTTCAGCTTACTCAGTAATAAAAAAAATACTATCAGAAACCCAATTTGTACTTAGGAAGATGAAGGATAAAAGATTTAGTTAGCTTGACAATCAAGTAACATGGCCAGTCTAGCCTCCTTCAATGAAAGTAGGTATTATTTATCCTTGATTATTCTCAATGCTTCATCAAAATACTAACAGACATATATGTATATTTCTAGAACTTGTGAAGGTTATAACAACCGATGGAAGGCTTTTCTTGGTAAGTGATATATACAAAACAAAAACAATAGTTTCAATGAGACTTGATTCTGTACCTGAAATACTAACCTCAAAATATCTTTATTTAGGGTAAGCTTGAAGGCTACGACAACACTACAAACTTGATTTTGAGTGCTGCGAAGGAGAGAATTTTTGATGAGGAAGAGGAGACGGAACATATCGAATTGGGGCTTTATGTGATAAGAGGTGACAATGTTGTGTGTGTTGGTGTGGTAGATGAAGAGATTGAGGATTCCATTGATTGGAAGGAGATTCATGGGGTTCTGTTGAAGGATACGAAGAATCCCGTGTAGTGCTGTACTAGAATAAATGAAATGACTTTTGTTGTATATTACGAAAAAGAGATGGAATGTTTTATTTAGACTATTATTTGTAACAAGGAAGAGATTATATCAGTCTATTTTCACTGTTGGTATTCCCAGAAGTTTCATTTTCAAAGCAAGTTCCAATAAGTAATCAATTGCTTCGTTGTATATCTTGGCCTTCCATATGTTTTCACCCCAAACATGGATTCCATGTCTTCTCACTAATATAGCAGTAGTTTCTGGGTACTTCCTGAGAGTGTCTTCCAAAGTCGCTTGTAAATCCTCCTCGCGCTCTGTATTGTCTACAATTGGGATGACTAATTTGCTGCTGTACATCAAATATCCTGGTTCCGTGACCTTTGGAATCGCCTTAATCAGTTCCACATGAGAGATTTCAAACACTTCATCATACAACAACGTTACCATTACCGCTGCTTGTGAATGAGTGTGAATACAAGCTCCAGCATTTCTCAACTTATATGCACTCATGAACAAAGGAGTACACGAAGAAGGTTTTAACTGGATTGGCTTTCTAATAATCAACCCAGTTGATAAAGACACTATGAACATATTTTCAGGTTTCATTCTCTCCTTCTGGACACCACTTGGAGCAATGAAAACCTTGTCGTGATCTCTGATAGAAACTCCACCTCCTGTTCCTGTACACCATCCATTGTCGAAGAACGACCGACATAACTCACAAATCACGTTGGCAGGGTGTAATGGATCGTCTGAAATAACCATAGCATCATTGGCGTCCGCCACCTGTGAACTTGCTGTATTGCTTGATTTATTAGCCGAATTTCCTTGACTCTTTTGATCACAACTGCAGCCCATTCTTTATTAGCTTGGGTGGTGTAAAATTTTCAGCCGGGTTGCAATGTATAGGCGATTGCAGTCGAGTGAGGAATATACAAGAGGAAAAAAAAATTTAAAAAAAGTCATCTCTGACTACTGCAGAATGGCTGCATATGCTACTTACTTCTATTTGTAAACCACAAATTCTACAGACAACGTACTAATAAATAATAATTATGCAAATTTATTTTATCCCATGAGGTCATCAATAATGTTTTTAGTGATAGGTCTCTTTTGTAAAATTGTCGAGCTTGGTGTAAGCGTTTTAATGATCTTCTTTGGGCTTTGACTTTTAGTCGAATCACCTTCAAGAAAAACGTTGTAGAAAAGGTCAGCACCCCTGGGCAAGTTATACATCCACCCTCTACTTTCAATAACGGACATGAATGCCTCCAAGGTCTTCAAGTTTCTCATAGTTCTTTGACTTCCCAAAATAATTAATTTGGATCTTGCTCTTGTGATGGCAACATTGATACGTCTCCATTCTTTCAAAAGATCACCAACAGAGTTATGATCATTAGACCGAACCATAGAGATGATGATACAATCTTTGTCCCTTCCCTGAAACTGATCAGCTGTCAATATTTCAACCTCCTTGCAGATTGACAATTTTCTGTATAGTAATCTCAATTGTGCTCGATACAAAGACATCACTCCTATAGACTTTTCATCGACTCCACAATAAATAAGAGATTGAACAACTTGTCTCACAAGTTCCAGTTCAACATCATTTTGGACTTTTTCTCCAACAACTCTTTCGAAGGCGGGCATAGCATCATGATTTAAGAACAATACTTTATTTTGGGGGTCGAAAATTGGACTAATCCACTGATTTTGAATCTCACAGTTTGGATCTTTCAATAAGGAATTCAATTTCTCAGGAAATGGCACATGTAATGATTGAGTTGCAACTTTTTCCGAACCACATTTCAATCTACCTTCATAAATCAATGTGTTGGACAACAACATTATATCGGCGCACATTCTGTATTGATAGCTTAAATCGGTAACAGATTCAGGAAACTTTTGACTCAACGTCATAAACAAAGATTCGTCTAATCCACCCTGTTTTGCCTCGGCACTAATGACTAATGGAGGAAGTTGAAAATGATCTCCAACTAATATGAATTTGTTGCAAAACCGTAAAGGGCCAAGGCATACAGGCATGGACACTTGTGATGCTTCATCAATAATACAATAGTCAAAATTATTTCTATGATTGAATACAACATCGTTGATTCCAAGACAAGTTGTGGCAACCACTCGAGCGTCAATGTAAGCCTTCTTGAAATCTGATATATTTTCCACTGTAATTGAACCTTCGACACCAGAGTTCGGCACATATTTCCTGACTTGAGGATGAACCTTTGAGGAGTAACCTGTTCTCAAAATTGGCAATTCGTCATCCAATAATTTGAGTAATATATTATCCACAGCCGAATGAGTATATGAAGCTAAAAGCACGTTCATATTATTGGATACGATAAATCTGATGATTTGAGCGATTACAGTTGTTTTTCCAGTGCCTGGCATACCCAAAATCAAGCTAAAGTCTTTTGCTCTCAACACTTTGTCAAATGCCTTCATTTGGTCAGAATTGAAATGCATATCTGGATTGACACTGTAGGGAATTGGTCTATCAGCAAATCTAGGTGGTTGCGAATCGACAAGAATTTTTCTTCTAAGTGAATCGCCAACTTGAGGTAAAAATAGGTTCAACAAGTTGTAGCGAGCTAACGCCAATCCATGAAACATCTCATCCTTGTCAACCCTATATTTTCTTGTTCTGCTCTGTGTCTGAACAAGTTCTTCGGCATTTTCAGCTGTATGCAACACACTTCTAAATTTTTGATTGTTGATATCATTGAATTCTGGTAGTTTGACAAAGGAATTGATTATTCGTCTATTTGTTCGTACTGTCAAGAAACTCGGTCTAATAGCCACAACCCAACCACTACTTAGTGCGAAGTGTCCATCTTCATCACTAATTATTACTCTATCGTTTTTTGCTAATTGGGAATTTTGAAGCGAGGCCGCGTCATCTGTCGTAGTTACAGCTCTTTCCAATGTGTATAGGAATCCAGAGCGTTCTTCTATGCTCTCAACAATTTTCAAGTTGCCAATCGCCTTACCACCATTAGCTTCCCTTTCGGATGCTGTTTTGGTCCATAATTCTTTCTTCAAAGCATTGATAACAGATTCCTCTTTAGTGATTAAATCATCCCAATGGTTGAAAAAGTTCTTGTAGTTTTCATTACCATTTATTTCCTTGGTGATCTTTTCATACAAACCTTCTTTTAACCCGCTGGTTTCTGCTTTCCCATTCTCGGTCAAATTATTGATAGTCATACAAGCATCAAGTGCAAAGCATCCATCACATTTGCTTTGCTGTAATAAAGGAGGCAAATCTCTTCTATTTTCTCTCAAAAATTGAGAAACACGATTTCTTATGTTGATTAAAAGCTTAAGGTCCACCATGTTGATCTCATGTTTTTTCATTTCCTTCAACTTTGAGTAGAGAAGCAAAAAAAACTTACTATCAATATCATACCTATCCTTAATCAATAGCGTATAAAGTGATGTTTGGGCTCTATGCAGTAATGACTCTCTCGCTCCCGTCTTTATCTCCAATGGAGTGACAAAGCGACCATCAAAATTTGAATCTTTGACAGTAGCCTCAACTGTGACATCTATTAAACCTCGGATACCGTACATTGGCGACCAAATATACTCCTCAACATCCAAAACATTACTGATACTAACCAAACTTTTCGTCCTAGAATTTTGAGAGGGAATGGAATTAGTCAGGGTTTGCGAAATAAACTGCGTCATCCACATCTGAATATAAGGTACGTGTTTTATCACTTCTTCCTTGATGCTTTCCTTGGTTTCATTTATGCTCAATATGCTAAGCAAATTAGTTTGTAACTGCTCTTCTATTAACTCACTCACAAAGTCCAAACTAGAGTTTTCTCTTGATAAGCACTCCTGAAAAACAGAGTGAATAATGTTTCCCACAATCAACGGAACCGAGGAATCACCAGGAAAAGTTAATTTGGAGTTAAGAACAGCTTTTCTTTCACAAACCAATGCTTCTCCAACTGCAGTCGCCGATAACATGAAATCTGGATTCCAAATCAACATGTTGTTTTGAAAGTCAACAAGTCTGGGATCATGCCCAACTATGTGAACTACATCTCCTTTAGCCAAATCCAATGTTTCCCAGATGTCTCTCACTATCACTTCGTGAACAGAGGAGTCTTGTGATAATACTTTCAAGCGTTTTTCATTCATTATTCTTTTATTCCTCGTATAGGTTGATTTAGTAACATCAAGGATTTCGAATCTATGAAAGTTTTTCTTCTTTATGGCCGACTTGGCTTGATTGGTTGTAGATTCTTTGACTTTTCTGTCAACAACTGGCGAGTCGGACCTTTTGAATTCACTTCGAAAAAGAGCCGCGTTATTTTTGTCAGATTTCAGAAGAGATTGAGTATTTGAGTCCTTCTTGTTATGTTTCTGTGTGAGTTCGATGATCATATCGTCTAAGCCATCGTCAATTATATCATCATCTGAAGAAAAGCCATCCATAAGTGTCTCAGTTTTACCAAGATTTAGCATTTTTTTTTCAAGTTGAGAATCCTGCTTTGACTCGACATTATTCAATTGAGTCTTTTTCATGAGAAGATTATCTAACTCACTCATATCTATGTCATCGCTAAAACCTTCATCGAAGTCATCTAGTAAATTTTGAGTTTGTACCAATTTTTTTTCTTCTATTGGCTTCAGTTTCAGTAGAAGTGCCGAAAGATTACTGAATTCAGAGCTTAGGTCATCTTCAAAATTGTTTTCACTCTTGTCATTTGAATTATCGTGTGTGTTAACCGGCTCGGTGAATTTGGGTATGCTATCAAATGAAGCCAGTTTAAAACTGTTTCCTATCGCTTCCAATAGTTTGTTGATATCTTTATTCGCGCTCGAAGATACTGGAATATTGGTGGAATTTACTGAAAGACCTTTCAGACTTGGTGTGGATGTAAATTGTTGACCGACCTGCACCAGGTTGAGATTGGGGAGCGCCGAGTTGAAAGGTACCTTATCTGTTTCCAATAAAGCCAATCCTGCTGACTTGGAACGATGGAGTAAAGGTGATGACTGATCTGGTTGTTTTAAGTTTTCAGATATCTCTGGATCTGATGATCTTCTATTTCCTGTATGTTTCGACGAATGGGGAGTTTGTGAGGTTAAATTGTCTAGTGTTGTATTATATTTTCTCAAAAATGGCATCAAGGGATCCAGATCCCCTCCAGACTTACTATCCTTAATAGGAGATGAAGGTAAATTTCTTGAAAGCCTGTTAGTAGATTGTTTTCTCTTAGGCGCCTGACCATTACTACTGGGTGTCATCTCCCAGTAGACGTGATCATCTGAATGGTGATCTGGGTTCCCTCTTTTTCTCGGTGTACGTTTGGGTGCCTTCAGTTGTAATGTATTTGGATCAATTTCCTGAATAGCGGGCACTTTCGGATTCACTTTCTGGAGTTTTGATGTTTTGCCAGTAGTGTTGCTGCCATCCTTGCTAAAATTTGAAGTTGTGGTTGGCGTGAATGAGTAGATCTTCTTAGTCTTAGATCTCTTGATTAGTGAAGGGTCATTTTCATCATTGACAGGCGCATTATTACTCTTTGGTCGAAGATCTTCTTTGACAATATTTGGCATAGTGAGAATAATTTTACTTCTACTGCTGAGAAATAACCTAAGAAGTAAATGAAGCAAACACCTGAAGAGCCTTTCACCACTATTTGATTGATTGATCTACTTGATTCTTCTTAAACGCGAAGCCAAAATTGAAAAAAAAAAAAAGAATAATATGTAAACAGATCTATGACTTCTTCATTGAGTAATTTTTTAGTTTTATTTTTGTGCTTTCTTCTTCCCTTACTCTTCAAAAAAAAAAAAAAATTTTACTTACAAAAGATTGATTTGAGTGATGAGTAAGAACTTGTTATAAAGTAACAGGAAGATCAAATTTTACATTACTATATATATATATATATATATATCCACGATACCCTTGAATCTGGATTTTCATATTTATCAGTTGCAATGCCTACAAAGAGAAGAAAGTCATCTCATTCTCACCACCATAATAGCTCTTCCAAAAAGGGGAGTGGTACCGATGAAGCATTCAGCGACTTGTTACAACCTGTTTACAAAGGTAAAGGTTTGAACGATCAGATCAACACCGCAGATGATAAATGGAACTTGCTTCCGGCATTTTTGAAAGTGAAGGGGTTGGTCAAGCAACATTTGGACTCGTTTAATTACTTTGTCGATGTGGACTTAAGGAAAATTATCCAGGCAAATGAGAAAATATTGAGTGATGTTGATCCAGAGTTTTATTTGAAGTACTTAGACATCAGAGTTGGTTATAAATCGACAACTTCAAAGCATGATTCTAAAATTAAGGAAGTGTTGGTCCCTCCGCATGAGTGTAGATTGAGAGACTTGACATATAGTGCACCAATTTATGTGGATGTCGAATATACGAGGGGAAGAAAAATTATAATGCATAAGGACTTGGAGATAGGGAGAATGCCAATCATGTTAAGATCTAACAAATGTGTCTTAGCAGGTAGAACTGAACAGGAAATGGCCATCTTGGATGAATGTCCGTTGGATCCAGGAGGATATTTTATCGTTAATGGTACTGAAAAGGTTATTTTGGTTCAAGAACAATTGAGTAAAAATAGAATCATTGTTGAAGCAGATGAGAAGAAACAGATTGTTCAAGCATCAGTTACTTCATCTACCCATGAGAGAAAATCTAAGACTTATGTTGTTACCAAACATGATAAAATTTACTTGAAACATAATTCCATCAGTGAAGAAGTTCCTATTGTGATTGTTTTGAAAGCTGCTGGTATCACGTCCGATTTAGAGATTATGCAATTGGTTTGTGGTGAAGACTCTGCTTATCAAGATATATTTGTGGTGAATTTTGAAGAGGCAGCCCAAGTGGGTGTTTTCACTCAACAACAAGCTTTGGAATTCATCGGTTTAAGAGTCAAGACTATGAGAAGAATGAATGCTCCAAGATTGACCACTTTACAGGAAGGTATTGAAGCCATTGCAACCACTGTTATAGCACATCTTACTGTTGATGGATTAGACTTTAGAGAAAAGGCTATGTATATTGCAATGATGACAAGAAGAGTGGTTATGGCGATGCATAATCCTAAGATGGTTGATGATAGGGATTACGTTGGTAATAAACGTTTGGAATTGGCCGGACAATTGATGTCTTTATTATTTGAAGATTTATTCAAAAAATTCAATTCTGATTTTAAAGCCAATATAGATAAAATTTTGAAAAAACCAAATAGAGCGTCAGAATTTGATGCCTTGTTAAGTATCAACATTCACTCAAATAACATCACCACCGGTATGAATAGAGCCATTTCGACTGGAAACTGGTCTTTGAAAAGATTCAAGATGGAAAGAGCTGGTGTCACTCATGTCTTGTCACGTTTATCATATATTTCTGCATTGGGTATGATGACCCGTATATCATCACAATTTGAAAAATCTAGAAAAGTCTCTGGACCAAGAGCCTTACAACCATCCCAATTTGGTATGTTGTGTACTGCAGATACACCTGAAGGTGAAGCATGTGGATTGGTTAAGAACTTGGCTTTAATGACACATATCACCACGGATGATGAAGAAGCACCAATCAAGCAAATGTGTTCAATTCTTGGTGTTGAAGATATAAGTATCGTTGATAGTAGTGTTTTGCATAAACCCGGAACTTTTGGTGTATACTTGAATGGTACCATCATTGGTATTACAAGATTTCCTTCAAAGTTTGTTGAGAATTTCAGGACTGTTAGAAGAGCTGGTAAAGTATCAGAATTCATATCAATATACCAAAATATGCATCAATCTGCTGTTCATATTGCCACTGATGGTGGTAGAATTTGTCGTCCACTGATCATCGTATCCAATGGTCAATCAAGAGTTTTGCCTGAACATTTGTTGAAGTTGAAAAAGGGAGAATGGCAATTCGATGATTTCTTACGTAATGGTTTAGTTGAATATTTGGATGTCAACGAGGAGAATGATGCATACATTGCATTATATGAAAAGGATATTGTCATTGATACTACTCATTTAGAAATTGAACCATTTACAGTGTTGGGTGCAGTTGCTGGTTTAATTCCATATCCTCATCATAATCAATCTCCAAGAAACACATATCAATGTGCGATGGGTAAGCAAGCCGTTGGTGCAATTGCATATAATCAATTCAGAAGAATTGATACATTGTTATATTTGATGGTTTATCCACAACAACCAATGGTGAAGACTAGAACAATCGAGTTGATCGAGTATGATAAATTACCTGCGGGACAAAATGCTACAGTGGCAGTTATGTCATATTCTGGATACGATATTGAAGATGCTTTGATCTTGAGTAAAGCCTCTATAGATAGAGGTTATGGTAGGACCCAGGCTTTACGTAAGAGTACCACTGTATTGAAGAGATATCCAAACCATTCTAAAGATATAGTTGCTGGTATGAGAGTTGATGAAGATAATAAACCAATATATCAACATGCCTCATTAGGAAGTGATGGATTAGGTGAAGTTGGAATGAAAGTTGATAATGGACAAGTTTATATCAACAAGTGTGTTCCAACAAATGCATCGGAAAGTGTTCTTGGTAATGCTCCACTGCAACAAAGTCTGGAACAACATAGAGAGACACCATCCGTATATAGGGCCCCAGAGCCAAGTTATATCGATCAAGTGATGATGAGTGTTGGAGATAATGATCAGGCATTGATCAAAGTGTTATTGAGACAGACGAGAAGACCAGAGTTGGGTGATAAGTTTTCTTCAAGACATGGTCAAAAGGGTGTTTGCGGTCTTATTGTAAACCAAGAAGATTTACCCTTTGATGATAATGGTATATCACCAGATATCATCATGAATCCGCATGGTTTCCCATCTCGTATGACTGTGGGAAAGATGTTGGAATTGGTATCGGGCAAAGCTGGTGTCTTGGATGGTTCTTTGCAATACGGTACTTGTTTCGGAGGATCAAAATTACTGGATATGTCTAAAATCTTGGTTGATAAAGGATTCAACTATAGTGGTAAGGATATGTTATACTCTGGTATCACAGGTGAAGCCTTACAACTGTACATATTCTTTGGTCCAATCTATTATCAAAAATTGAAACATATGGTTATGGATAAGATGCATGCCAGAGCTCGTGGACCAAGAGCCGTATTGACGAGACAACCGACGGAAGGTAGATCGAGAGATGGTGGGTTAAGATTGGGAGAGATGGAGAGAGATTGTGTTATTGCATATGGTGCTTCACAATTGTTGTTGGAAAGATTGATGCTCAGTTCAGATCTGTTTGATGTTGATATTTGTAACCAATGTGGTTTGATGGGTTATAATGGGTGGTGCAATACTTGTAAAACTACAGAACATATTGTCGGTATGACAATTCCATATGCTGCTAAATTGTTGTTCCAAGAGTTGTTGGCTATGAATATAGCTCCAAGATTGAAATTGGGGGATGTATTTTAATTACTATCATCATCAACAATTTATTTTATATTTGAGAAAAAAAAAAAAAAAAATTTTAGAGAGTTATGTTATGTTAGCATACATATATTTAGAAAGATAATGAAAGCATAAATTAATAATAATCAAATATCAAACAATTATTTGACCTCCTATAAATAAATTATACAAAAATCAATCTCTACTGATGATGAAGAAAAATTGCCTGATTTTCAATACTCGCTTAATCTTAGTTTATGGGACACACCACTATCACTAGCACGAGGTTCTGGAGATGTTCCTCTAGATTTGATCAAATCAGGGTTTTTATCAACTTGATAAGAATCGATATCATAACCTCCAAACAACTTGGTTAAATTATGTTTTTTGAAAATTGGCATTGTTGGATTGATGATATCTGCCGTATATTCAGTGACACTTAAATCTGAAGCATCTTCCAATGAGTCCAGATATATCTGTTCAACTTCGATCAAATAATCTTTCAAAGTGTCCAAAAATCTTTTCGTTTGACGATGTTTGGAAGATGCACAAATTGATATTGAATTATCTTTAATGATGTAACCAATTCCAAATCCATTAGAGGAAACTGGTCCAAATCCAAATAGTTTCAATGAGGGATTCCCACAGTTTGAAGTTGATAAAATGGTGTTGTTCAATCTATCCCATCCATTATCGGCAAATATGGATGGGATCTCTTTCAATTCCAGTTTCAACGAACTGTTGTTGCCATCATGATAACCATCTAGTAAAGTTGATGAAGAATCCGTATCTGAACATTCATGATCCTCTTCTTCAATTCTATCCTCACTGAAATACCTCTGCCAAACACAAAACAAGGCATAAAGATGTCTATCCTGTCCCAAACCTTTGGAGCATTCCCTTGTTCTCTTTGAATGGGCTTCACATGCTTTTTTCAAATGATTAATTTTATCAATATTGGTAACATCCTCTTTGAAAAACTTGGTGACAAATTCATTAGATTCCATCGAAACGGTTCTAATTGCCTCTGTTCTTCCATGTAAGAATTGTTTGGTCATAGCTGGTTCATATGTGCATTCAACTTTCCCATATAAAGCATAATAGGACAGTTGGAAACTCATCTGGACAAAGGCATCTGGTGAAAACCCCATTTTCTTGATCTTCTCCATGCCAAATGTGTTGAATTCCAAAGCGGCAAACTCATTCTGATGTATTAAATCAGATAATCTAGTTTCTGCAAATCTTAAACTCAACGATAATGTATTTGTTAGATTCCACTCTAATTTACGTGGAGTGGTTAAGAGTTTATTGATATTTTTGTCACCATTTATTGTTGGATTAGGTGATACAGATGCCCAAAGTGAAGGTGAGTTGGAATTTATGCTTTTGGCAAATCTTAATATGGAATCTGTATATATATCAGATGCAAATCTTAACACTGTATGACCATCTACACCTGTATGTTCGAAATTTATTCCAGCTTTTGCATTCTTGGTAATAATGATTTGTAATTTGTCATACCATCTGTTAGTACAAGTACCAACTTGAATACCATCTTTAAGTAAACTTGTTCCACAGAGATAATTCTTGGCCAAATCTTTTAAATCTTCAACTTCAACATCATCAAGACAAACTATAAACAAAGCATTGTCTATTATGGTCAAAATATCTCTATTGCTATCATCTTTGTGTATCTCTTGTCTAAGACTATACCAAGTACGTCTATTTTCCGTGGTCAAAACTCCAAATGATGATTTAGCAATATCTGTACTATTTTTAGTTTCAGAATCTCTCAATATATTTTTAAAATTCAATTTAAGATCATTTTCAGTTAAAATCACCTCATCTTTATCATCCAAAACTTCAAACCAATAGAATTGGGATTTTGATATCACTACAACATGCTTACTCAGTTTATCAGTTTGTAATTGACATCCAGTCTGAGATGGAATTCTAGCGCTACCAAATAATTTCGGATATTGATCCATATCCAAGGGGGTACCATTTTTCAACTTGTCTGGTGGTAATTCTAATTTCCGTAACAGTCTGATGAATTTCAAAGAAGATAGAGTTAATGAAGCCAGTCTTGTAATTTGGTTACTTTGTAAAGGAGTTGGATCATCTTCTAATAGGATAAAGGGGTTCAAATTAAGAACCACTGGTGAGTCATAGTTCAAGTATGAATCGAACCAGAATTGTTCGATATATGAATCTCTTGTCTTTGCATATGATCTTAATTGTTCATCTAATTTTTTACCCGAAGTCTTGATGAACTCTTCCACCAGTTTGACAGTGTTCAGATGTTCATGGATAGTTTGCAATGGTTTTAAAACTTGTAAATATTTATTACAAGTATCAATTAGATCTGGAATAGGTAGTTTGGGAAGTTGTTTCTGATAATCAAAAGTGGACATAGTCACTTGAAATTATTATTGTTAATGGTTAATATTTGCTTATTTATCACCACCCATATTATTAAAAGATATTCAAGGTGCCTGTCTATATATATATATATATAAGACATGAATTGGGAATCCAAACTAAAAAATTACATAAATTACATTTATTAATTAATTAATTAATTAATTAAATAAATTATTTTATTTTCTCTCTTATCAAACATCATCATCATCATCATATTTTATCAATTTAAACCGTATCCCATTTATCCACATCTTTTAAGTAAAAAGGTCAGCGCGCGATCGTTAATAATGTTTAAATCTGCACGCACCGTTGCGGCAACAATGCCTTTTTCTTCTTCTCTCTTTTTCCCCGTATAATAAATTTTGTAATAATAATAATAATATAGTAGTGCAGATCAGTATCAATATGATAGACTTCCTCAATAATAATAATAGATGAATGACCAAACAATTTAAACTATTCCTTTCCACCAAATATATGTGTGTATGTGTGTGTGTGTGCATGTTTTGTTCATATATAGACACATTTTATTGGTTCATTCAATATGAAGGAAGAGAATAACCTTTTGGTTAGTTACCCTGCTTCATGTTGTTGTTCTTGCCAATTGTTTTACTATGAATCAGTGGTGGTATTGGTATATCATTCTTGTGGTTGTTGAACAAACTGTATCACAAATTATACTACATCCTTCACTAGCATAAGTTTCTCTTTTCTTTATTCATTAATATTTTTATTGCTTATGTTGATGACTATAATAATGATGCAATGATTGTTCATTTCCGAGCTCTGATTCAAACGTTTAATTTAATTCAAGTCATGAAATCCACTTAATACTACTATTCTTGTTGATAAAATCTAACAACACTGCTCTTTTCTCTTTCAAGGTATTCCCTATAACCGGCTCATTCCTTAAAGAGTCAGTATCACTTAGACATATGATCAGATCCGATGTAAGGGATGATAATAAGACATGATGATCTGCATCATCGTCATCCTTCTTCTTCTTCTTCTTCATGTCTTGTAAGATGCTATCAGAGTCAAATTTGCAACTCAATTCATTCATAACTTCTGTTCTAAAAATAAAATTAAATCCTTCATCTTCTTCTTTAATAGTATTCAAACCAAAAAGTTGAGTAGGTTTCCTTTTCATCTTTCTTATCGCATTAAAATCCACATCATCAAAATTATCATCATCATTAACATCACTATCATCACTAAACTCATCAAAGAGAAACTCTTCTGAATTCAGAGGAGAAGAAGAATAAATAAAATCTTCATCATGATTGATATCAGTATCAATTGCCAGTAAAATCTTTTTAATCATCTCCTTGTCTTTGTTTTCTCCTTCTTCAATTTCAATTTCCTCATTCCATACAATTTTCATGGGAATGTCCTCATATTCAGTCTCCGAATCACTTGAGTCAACTATTTCCTCCTTATTAAATGACCCATTCCGACTATTTCTATTATTATTATTATTATTATTGTCATGAGATGGGTTTGAAGTAAATAATTGATTCAATTTCATATTTTTAGTATATACAATTTACAACATAGTAATCATCATATATCTACAAAAGAGTTTAGAGCAATCAACAACAACGACAACAACAAAAAAAAAACCCAATTGTCATAAATCACAAACATATATACACGTATAGGTCAAATAATTCAATTGTATAATTTTCATCTTTCAAAACATCAATTCGTCTAACCTATCTTCTATCTACTAATTGTAATCTATCAGATCTGTCTGGCAAACCAGGGGCTGTCTGTCTTTCTCTCTTCTTTTTTTTTTAAAAAAGCGAAAAAAACAGCAATCTCCGAAAAGACCAATACGAGGGCTGTTCAATAGCCAACCTCCGAACACCGAGCAGAGGGGTCGTGTACAACACTATCAATCTGTGTCGAATGAGTATTTTGCAATTTGTCATTCGAGGGCTTTTACCACGTGACTCGTCACTACTCATTATAATCTTCTACCGATATATATATATAATTTTTTTCTCATTTCAAATCATCAAAGGGAGTAAAGTAAAGGTGGTAAAAAAAATATACAAAACTATATCAACAAATTACTAATAATTATATTTATATATCTATATATATATATATATATATATATTTTGCAAAATCAACTAGATATATATTTTAAACCATACAGAGATGAGTCTTGTTGTGGAAATAAGCTCTCAAGATCAGTTCACGAAGTTAACTTCTGAAAATGATCCATCTAAATTAATCGCATTATATTTCAATACTCCTTGGGCACCTCCATGTATCCAGATGAATACAGTTTTCTCCACATTGGCCGAGGCTAATCCTAAGACATTATTCATATCGATCAACGCAGATAGTCATCCTGAGATCTCCGAGTTGTTTGACGTTACAGCTGTTCCTTTCTTTGTCTTGATCAAAAATGGAACCATATTAAAAGAGATATCTGGAGCCGATCCAAAGGAATTTGTCAATGCATTGAACGAATTTTCTGATGATAACAACGATGGAAATCTGGTGTCATCTACCCAACAATCAGCTAATAATACAACATCAGTATCTTCAACATCAGCAACAACAGCAACAACAACACCGAAAACTGAGAAATCAGCAACATACGAAGAAGAGACTCCAGAACAATTGAATGAAAGATTGAAAAAATTGACATCCGCAGCTCCAGTAATGTTATTCATGAAGGGTACTCCTGCCTCACCACAATGTGGATTTTCTAGACAATTGGTTGCCATATTGAGAGAACATCAAGTAAGATTTGGATTTTTTGACATTTTAAAAGATGATGCAGTTAGATCTGGTTTAAAAGCTTTTAGTGATTGGCCAACTTTCCCACAATTGTACATCGGTGGTGAATTCCAAGGTGGCTTGGATATCATCAAGGAAAGTATCGAAGATGATCCTGAATTCTTCTCAAAGGCAGTAAGTACCTGAGGGGCATCTCAATTTATATCTTTATAGCTATTTTTATCTTTTTATTTTGCAAACGTGTACGATTTTTCAATAATAATCTAATAATATATACAAGAGTTAAGATGAAATATTCTAAATAAAAAAAATAAACCTCCGACTGTATAAGTAGTATCACCATGGCTCATCTTCAAAACTGTCATCATCATTAAAATCATCAATAAACTCATCTGCACCTGAATTGTTGGATTTATCATTTTGTGCAGCATTGATTTTATTGCTTGAAGTATTATTATATTCTTTTATTCTATCATCATCATCATCATCATCATCATCATCAATAGGATCTTCGTCAAACTCACTTTCTTCACTATCACCATCATCCCCTTCCAAACCGGTAATGATAACCCCCATCAATTTCTCCTCCGCAGTTTTATAATTCTCAAATATTTTACTAAAATGATCAAAATCATCTTCGACATAAATTTGTGAATCCGACCACAACTTATTGGTAAATGAACCACCTAATCTGGGGAATTTAGGTATTGCTGATGATGGCACATACGAAACTTTCCAATTTTCACATAATTTGTCACGAATTTGGTTTTCATTCTTGACGGAATTTAAAATCGATGCCTCATAAAACCCATCCACCATGATGGCATCGTTACTGGATAATGATGTCGCCATGGGTCCATAATCACTCATATTTGAGGGTCTTGTCATTGATAACTTGTTGAATTTCCAGAATTGATAGTTCTTGATGTCAGATTTTGTCAGCTTAACTCGATTTAAGAACTTGTAATATCGTGAAAAACTCAGTTTGTTGTTCTTATATTTGGAAAAAATTGACCCGTTATCGATGTTGAAGTAACCATTTTTAATTTTAGAGTCGATATCTCTCATTTTGTACCTAGTAGATCTTATACTAACATTGGACCCAATGTCAAACAAATTGTTATTGTTGAGTATATCACTGATACTCAAATTATCAACCAATTGGTCCAACTCGTCACATATGGGGAAACTTGAATTGTTCAAAGCCGAGTAATTTTCCAACAAGTTTAAATTGAAAAATGTCGATTTATTTGAAAAGTTGTTCAAAACATTTGTTATCGTAATTTGATCAATCTTGGCACTGTCCAATCCTTGATTCTCTGCATTATTGATTTTCTTATAATTGATTATTTCAGTATCTTCATGTGATGTTCCATATATGATTTTACCAATGGCGTTGAAAAGATTCAAACTATTCTCCTTACCAAAACTTAAAAAATCATCACTATCAAGGTCACCTTTATCTTCAAAACTTGCATAGTACCGAACCCAAAATTCAAGACAGTTGATCGATGACCGAATATCACCGGTAAGACTTAAATTGTCAATTTTCTTGTTGACAACTGTTTTATTAATCTTGATAAATTCCAGAATTTGATTCTTCAGTATTCGTACTAGCAGTTTTTTCAAATATGTCTTTGCAATCGGATTCACTTTTATACGCTTAAGTGCCCCATGGTTCAACAAGCTCAGTCCAATGATGGTCTCTGCTACGAAATTGCTTTCTATATTGTAGGACATCTCACTATTGGCAAAATCATCATTAAACTCGTTTTCACTGATACATATCACCAAGGGGGGTAATTTGCCCGGGAATGATAACCAGTCTCTCAATGATTTTTGAAATCTTAGCTTTGTCTCTAGATGGAAAACGTTCGGAAGATCTTCGACGAGTATGACTCTGAGATTTGGACCTGTTAATAGCTTACTCTCGTTCAAAAAATTGGGGAATTGATCCACTGAAGAACTGATGGCATTGATGTACTCAACAATGCTACTTGGTTGATAACGATCATTGCCACTATTCACGTAAGCATCATCTTCTTCATCAATCGAGTCAATAGACATCCCACCAAGGAGTAATAAGTTTTTCGGTGCACGATCAGAATTTCTCATCAACTCATCTGCCAAGATCTTTGTCGCAGTACTTTTCCCCGATCCAGCGGGGCCAGTCAACAACAATATCTTGAAATCTGCAGAACCTTGTATCATATCTTTGAGTGCAGTCTTGATTTCATTCAACTTCTTCGGGTGCATCGCAATCTCAGATGAGTTCGAAGGAGTATATTTGTCTACCCATGAAGTGTCATTATTCTGAACATTTACAATTTGTTTTTGATCCAGTAATTCGGAATTTGATCGCGATACAAGTCTCTTCGATAATGCTGATATGGAGATTGTCTGTTCATCACCACGTAGCAGTCTTTTTGACCTCCTTTTGGGCTTTACCTTTTCTTCTTCATTATCGGAAGAGGTGATTGAGACACATTCAGTTTGGGAAACTTTAGTTATTTCAACGATGCTACTATTTGTATTTTCAATCTCTTCATCCGAGATCTCGTCTGACTTCTGGCTTATAACCTTTGTCTGTCGTACTTTTCTAGTTCGCAGCATTAACAAAGTTCACAGTCATACTGTTTTCTGTTACCCTTTTTATGTTGTCAAATCACTGAAGACAATAAATGTCAAATCGAAATCAAAATCAAACATTAAATACTAAAAAAGAGAAAAACTTTTGGAGGTCGTGCGTTCATAATCAGTTTGTTCAAAAAAATAAAAAAAATCAATTAATCCAAAAAAAAAAAATAAAAAAACATAGTGGCATGAGATCGTTATGTCAGTATTAAGGCACATTACAAGGAGCTTGTGTGATAGATATCGTTAGTTCAGTGTTATATATGTATTATTTTGATACGTACTGTTGAGTACCACCTTGTTTATAAAAGTATCAACTTCAACTGCAATTTTCAGATGGAAGATCTTTCGCAATCGGTCATGACCGATGATGCAACTGGTACAAACATCTCATCCCCGTTAAGTACGATATTTGATGATAACTCCAATACTCAAGATGACAAACATCATGGCCATCGATCAAAAAATATTGGGACCCCTGAGAGTAATGCGTCAATAATGGATGACTCGGATGTTCCTCCTTTGAAGAGAAAATGCAATTTATTGGATATAGAACCAGATCATATAGAAAATGGGGTCCCCGTTTTCAAACCGAGTTGGGAAGAGTTTAAAGATTTCTATATCTTTCAAAAATCAATTAACAAATATGGAATGCAATCTGGAATTGTTAAAGTAATACCGCCAAAAGAATGGTTAGAAAATGAGATGCCCAAGGTATACTCCGAGGAGGTAATATCTAATGTTCTGTTCAAGTCACCGATAACACAAGAGTTTACAAATCATAGAAATTGTTTTTCAATAAATAATATAGAGAAGAAGAAGACTTTTAACTTACTCCAGTGGAAAAAATTAAGTTATCAACAAAATTACTTGTTACCACCTATGAAAGGTGAAAAGGACCCTGCATGTAACAAACCAACTCTGAATGATTTGAAGAAATTCAGTGATGTCAAGGGTAATACGAACGTGGTTTCTGAAGATGCTTATAAAGATTTTGATTATAATATTGACACATCTATTTATACCAAAGAAAGGTGTGAATATCTCGAGAATCAATATTGGAAGACTATTTCATTTTCAACCCCTTTATACGGTGCTGATTCTTTAGGATCTCTTTTCACTGATGACCAAAAAATATGGAACGTTGCCAAATTGCCTAACTTACTTGATTGGCTTCCAGAAAAAGTGCCCGGTGTTAATGATGCTTACCTTTATGGAGGTTTATGGAAGGCATCCTTCAGTTGGCATCTCGAGGATCAGGACTTGTATTCTATCAATTATTTACATTTCGGGGCACCAAAACAATGGTACTCTATTTCCCAAAGGGATAATGAAAGATTCTACAAATTAATGTCTGAAGTATTCCCAGAAGATTATGAGAATTGCTCTGAGTTTTTGCGTCACAAAACATTTTTAGCCTCACCAACATTTTTGAAGAAGCATGGGATTAATGTCAACAAGATTACACATTTTGAAAAAGAGTTCATGATTACCTATCCATTCGGATACCATTCAGGTTTCAATTATGGTTACAACCTTGCAGAATCCGTCAATTTTGCCCTTGATGATTGGTTGGATATAGGTCTAGCTTCGAAGAGATGTATGTGCATTGACGACAGTGTGGGTATTAACGTTCTGAAGTTAATGAGAAGGTTGAATGGTGAGGAATCCGAATCAGAAACTGAATTTATGAGCTCCGTGGAAGAAGAAGAAGAAGGAGGAGGAGGAGAGCAAAAAGCGTCGGACGACAAAACAAATGCAAATACAGCTTTATCTACAAACAAGCCGCATGGAAGATCTTCAAAACCAAAACAACAGCAATGCATACTCTGCCCTCATGCATTCTCTAAAAAATATATTGGAAGCTTCAGTTATGAATTACTAGATGTTGTAGATTGTGAGAAGTTTTCAAGGGGTGTCAAATATAACAAATTTTGGAAATGTCATAGGATATGTGCCGAGATGATTGCAGAATTGAGTATTGAGAAGGAGGGGTCATTAGTGACTTCAAATGATGCAGTATCAGAACAATTAGTTACTCCTGCTGATCAGAATTCGACCAGTCATTTATCCAGTGAAGAACAATCAGCGGTTCTAAATCTACAATACGACAAATCAGTTAGTTCAACACACGAAGTGAGAGCAGTTGAAGAAAAATCCAACCGTGAAGTGGTTATCGGATATCAGCAAATCCCGAAAGCAAGAAAGAACTTGAAATGTGCTTTTTGCTCCCACACGGAATATACTGATCTTAATTTCAAAGGAGTTTGTTTCCAATGTGCTTATGGAAAGTGTACTAGGGCATTTCATGCCACTTGCAGTTTGAATGCAGGGGTTCTTTTAACAAAAGATGAGAATGATGTTACAATTGGCTTTTGTCGTTATCATAGACCATCGAATTTTTCAGATGAGTACAAAAGTGACTATTATAAAAGTTTATTAACTGATGAATTTGTGCAGTTTAAAATTTCCACTGAATATTATGCTGGTCATATCATATCAAACAATTTTACCGAGGGATCTGTTACTGTTCTGCTTTATAACATTAATTTGTCATCAACAGAAGTCATTGAGGTGCCCTATTATTTTTTACTCATACCAACAAGTAATGGATGCACAATATCTTTGAAAGATCTACCGATCAATATTGACTCTTTGGAGTTGGAGAAGAGGAAGGAAAGAGAGGAGAGAGAAGCGTTGAGGTTGAAAATGAAAGAGGAAAGATTAAAAATTCAAGCCAAGCGCAGGGAAGAGAGGAGATTAGAGAAGCTTAAAAGACAGGAAATGAGGAAAAAAATATCATGCCAAGAACCCACAAGGCAACAGGTTGTCAATGAGTTCGAATTACGATATGCAGTCAGAGGAGATGTTGATCATTACCGCAACTCTATTGTACCCATGGGAAAAATCTACGATAATACTAATGCTGTGAATTATGTTGAGATGATTAAACCTCAGTTTGATGATCAATCAGTGATTAAAAACCCTAATTTTGAAGTTTGGTATTATATACCCCATGCTTCAACTGATCAGGTAGGCAGGTACAAAAACGATATGTCATTGACTGAACCGAACGATCCTGGATATTTCAAGTTCTTGCAGAAACAGAAATTGGAAAAACTTCGACTGATGAAAAGAGAAGAGAGGCTGAAGAGAAAATTAGAATCTTCTTCTAGTCAAATTTTTGAGCCTAATTTGAAGAGTTTTAAATCAGAGCCCATAAATTTTGCCAATCAAGATATGGAATTTAGAAGGCAAATGATGATGCCATTCGCACAACCAATGAATGAATTCTCGTTTAACGGTGGAACACCGTTTCATGGTTTTGTCAATGGTTACCAACCATCTCTGTCTGTAGGCAATTACATTGATCCACAAAATCCAAATACCTTGACGTCACCACCATCAACATCGTCATCAACAACAGCAACAGGACCGTTTCAATTCATATATGGGTCATCGAGTCCGGGCTCTTCTCAACCTTGATTGCAAAACAAATGTTTTTTTCTGTTCGGTTTACTGGTTATAAAATGGGTATGGGTAATGTGAAAGAGGTGGAATTAAAAAGTTACGTCTATAGTTACAAATAAGATTTATGATAATATATTTACTGATTTATTTTCTATTCTTTAAGCATTAGAATTAAACTATACGCGAATAACTTAACTACTGTATCCATCAATCATAGCCAAAACATTTTTGATGGCTGTTGACTTATCATAATCTGCAATACCATCTTTCAAATTTGCATCGTGTTGTAATAACCACGAAAAATCACTTTGAAGTCCTAATGGGATCAATAGCTTCTCATTTTCGAACTTGTTAATCTCACTATTCTTCAACTTCGAAGTATGTTCCAAGTTCTTTGCTGCTAATTCAGCTTCATCGACAATAGAATCCTCGATTCCACACATCGATGCCACATGCATACCAAATGATCCAGATGATGTTCCATCTTCCAACTTGTACAAGAAAGTGATGTTCCTCGACTCAGGTTGAACCAAGATTGCCATTCTCTGTGCTTTAATCTGGGGGTGTGTCTTGAAAGATAAACCTAAAGTACTGTAATGAGTAGCGAAAAACCCAATGGATTGCACATGGGTTGCCATGTGGTGCAAGACAGCTTCGGCAATAGCGAACCCATCAGAAGAGGAACCTCCACGACCTAATTCGTCTAAAACGATCAAAGATCTTGGAGTTGCATTCTCTAACATTCTCTTGGTTTCAGATAATTCAACAAAGAAGGTGGATTTTCCTTGCATTATATTATCATTGGCTCCCAATCTTGTCATGATCTTGTCTATTGGGGTAAGTGTCGCAGATACACATGGAACATAACAACCAACTTGTGCCATTATCACAGCAACACATGTCATCCTAAGTAATGTCGACTTACCAGCGGCATTGGCTCCAGTCAATAATGCCAAGTTTGGATCATTGAATTCCCCACCCAATTTGATATCATTTGGAATGAAATCTTTTGACCCGGAAACGCCACCTTCGATGAAACATGGATGTCTTAACTCTTTGAAATCAATCATAGCCTTGCCTCCATTATCGACAAATTTTGGCCTACACGATGTTGAACCAAGAGATTCTGAAGCCTTAGTTAATGATATTAAACAATCGATACCAGCGATACAATTCACAGCCTTGGACCAGATTTTGGAATCGAGATCAAATTTCGCATACAACCTTGTTTGTAACTGTTCTGTTAATATCTTGTGTAACTCTCTAGCTTCCATTAATTCATCGACGATTGATTTCACAGCTGGTGGCCAATATCTCTTGAATTTACTTGTAGCCCCCATTTGGATCCAATTCGATGGGATTTTCTTTTCTATTGATTTAGGACATTCAAGTAAGAAAATTTCCTTGCCGCTATCTTTAAAACACATTTCTTGACACTTGAATTCACGTCTGTATTGTCTTAATAAATCATTTAATTGGGTTTCCAAACCGGTCACCTTGTCATTGCTTTCATCAAATTCGGCTTCGATTCCCCTTTCTGGAATTAATAATCCATTGTGGATGGCTTCCATTCTATCAAATGCATCAACCCATTTCTCCACACAAGATTGGAATTTTGCTGGAAATTTACACAAGATTTTACCTAATGAACCGCCTAATTTTTCAAAAGTTTCACCATAACTTGACTTCAACACTTTAATCAATGATGCAATTTCTTCAAATCCTTCAATGACACGGACAAAATCCTTTATTTTCAAATAACCCGAGTGAACTCTAGACAAGAGTCTTTCCAAATCGGGTAACTTGGATAATTTGGTTTCAATGATATATCTCAAGTCACCATCGTTGAGTAATAGATCGACAGATTCCAATCTTGCTTCTATTTTGTCCTTCTCATATAGAGGATGGATCACCCATGTTCTGAAAAGACGCTTACCAAATGGTGTAATACCTCTATTCAACACTTTGAAAAGTGTTCCTTTATCAGATCCATCAAAGGAGTTACCAAAGATCTCCAAGTTTTGCAAAGTGACACCATCCAAAACCAACGAAGACGTGTTTCTTATAAAATCATAAGCGGTTATCTTGCCCATGGTCAAAATAGATTCATCCAATTTCAACGATCTCAAGTAATAAAACAATCCACCAAAGGCGTTAAAACCAACATGGTGCTTTTCATAGAATTCAACCAAAGATTTAGGGTAATTGGAAAGATCATCCAAGTTATCTGCCGGAAAAAACTTCAGTCTAGTTAAATTCTCAAAAGTTGTATCATAATCCCAAAATTCCTCTCCTGGTTTTATAAAATTCCAAATACAACCTGGTGCCGAATTGAATTTCAACAATTTCAAGACTGTAGATGATACATTATTTCTTTCAACAATGATCTCTTTTGGTTTTATCTGGGCTAGAGCTGTTTCTAGTTTTGTGCATTCATCGTCATCTTCAAACTCGATTAATTTGATAGATCCAGTGGCTGTATCAACAAATGCAATACCGAAAACTTTGGACCCAGCTTCATTCTCAGTTTCTTTCAAGGCCAAACAGTAAGTGGCCATATCATCGGTCAACATTTTTTCATCAGTTAATGTTCCGACGGTCAACACTGCTTCTAATTCTCTATGAACAACAGCATCCTTTTTACCAGTTTTATTTGATTTGTCTCTTATCGATTTTGCTAACATACTCTCTTTTTGATCCACTTTTGCAACTTTGTAACCTTTCGATATAAACGAAGAAGCCCAATAGTCAAATGACATTTCTGGAACACCAGCCAATCTCATATTGGCTCTACCACCACCAGCTAATTTAAGTTCGAAAAGATTATGGGCCAAATCTGCATCCTTCTCATACAATTCATAGAATTTTCCCTTTTTGAAAAATACAACACAGTCCCACATCTTTGACTTGATTTCCCAGTATTGTTTCTCAAAGGATGTAAATTTGTTCCAAGCCGAGGGAGGAATATAAAGTGTTCTTGGATCATATTCTGGATCACTTTCAAGTTTTTGATCAGCATCTTTAACTGTCACAAGCCACTGATATCTTTCTTCGTTTTCCTTTGCAAAAGATTTTTTGGCTGGAGTAGTTGAAGCTGACGAGTGTCTTTTGGGTGTAGCGGTGGAAGGTGTAGCTGTACTGGAGTTAGATCCAAATTTTTCCGAGAGATTAAAACTAGAATTATCAATATCTCTCTCTTTCTTTGGAGTCTTCTTTGGCTTATCAAATATGTCGTAGTCATCGTCGAAATCCTCATTTTCCAATTTTGTTTGTTTTCCGTCTTCCTCTATGTCATCTGGTACGACATCATTTGCCAAATCATCCTCTTCTGGTTCACTTTCGTGATCTGGAACGACAAAGTCATCATCATCTGGATCATCATTATCTATAACTTTTCTTCTCTTCAACGGCTTGTCATCTTCCTCATCATCATCAGATTCGGCATAAGTAACTTTCCTCCTCACTGTTCCTCTTCGGCTCAGCATCTTAACAAGAGGATATTCATCTTCATCGTCTTCATCCTTCAGTGTTGACTGGGTAGGGGAAGATGGCAAATTTTTCTTTTCATTTTTCAGTGAAACCTGTTTCTGATGTGGTTGCTTGGTGTCTTTCTTCAATGAGGGATTCTGGTTTTCCTTGAACAGCTCGTCGAAAGAGTCATCAATTGAAGTGAATGAATCATCACCATCAGCAAGCTTTGAAAACCCTTCTTTTATTGGTGATGATGGTTGTTGGTTACCACTATATTTTGAAGGAGAAGATGATTTAACAGGCGAACTCTTCTTGAAAAAAGATAGCAAAGAAGATTGCTTCATTTTAGTATTGCTGGAAACCTGTTCCTTTTTGAGACTCTTGACAGGTGTCAGCTTTACCGTCATCTCTTTAGTCTGTTATAATTAAAGATGAATATCAATGGATGTATGTGGTGGATGGAAATAGCGTTTCTTAAGGATTAAAGACAAGAAGAAACACGATATCGAAAACCCTTTTAGAAAAAAAAAACATAACGCACACAAACAAAATAACGCGTATTATTTTATTTAATAATTGGATCAAACTTTTCACAAGGGGTTTTCGTGAAGATTGATTCACATATAAATTTATAGATACACCATAGTACATAGCGATCTATCTATCTATCCTATAGAAATATACTCTATATAAATCTATCCTGTATAAATCTTTTATCGGATAGATCTTTTATCGGATATATAGAAACAGTTCATATCTTTTTTTGACCGATCTATGCTGTAGTTTATACTGCATCTGTGTTAAGAACACGAGTGCCTCTCATAGGAATGATTTCCCACACACAAAATCATATGTTGGTCTCCAAGTCTGATGATATATATCTTACTCTATTACCTTGCTTTGTATGTATCTTGGTCTTAATCACTCACTTGTTACCGCTCAAAATCCTAAATCTGGAGAAATACGCCTATCAGTCGTGCATCAAGCGCACAACTTTCCTTATCGGCTTTCGGCTGCCTGTAGGCAGTAGAAAAAATATTGGGCGGCCGATAGATAATATTTAAATCACTTTTATCATCATCATTACCAGCAACGGGTAAGGGAAATGACAGACCACATAGAGCCGGAGACATTTACTCCTCTATATCCTACGTTATCGCCATCATTGATCAATGATCCAACTACTGCAACTGCTGGTATTATTGCAAATGAAGTTTTGCATGATCGAATTAGTCTCAAGAGTGGAACATCCAATTATGGTACTTTTATCGACCCCGAGCTCATCGATGGACAAATTGACCAAGTGTTAGAAGATGATAATGATGGTTATGCCGTATCGAAGAAAGAACTCTATTTCATTGTCTTATCTCTTGTGATGGGGGTTTTCCTTTCTTCGTTAGATGCTACTGTGGTCACCACATTACTTTCAACCATATCCTCGGACTTGAACGCATTGCCTAGAATCAGTTGGATAGCAACTGCATATCTCTTGTCATGTTCTGCATTCCAACCCTTATTTGGAAAACTCAGTGATATCTTTGGTAGAAAAAACTTGTTAGTATTTTGTGATCTTGCATTTATGATTGGCTGCATTATTTGTGGAATGTCCAACTCTTTATGGCCATTAGTCGCTGGAAGATTCATTTCTGGAATAGGTGGTGGAGGGATGACTTCATTGCTGACTATTGCGATGTCCGATTTAGTTCCATTAAGAGATAGGGGTCTATATCAAGGTATCACAAATTGTTTCTTTTCATTGGGGACCATGTCTGGAGGTTATCTTGGAGGTCTTATATCAGATAAATATGGGTGGAGAATGGTTTTTCTTATCCAAGCTCCACTGACATTGATTTCAGTTTTCCTCTTGATGGCTTATTTCAGGTTACCCGAAGGTTCACAGGGACTTGGTGTTCAAGGAACTGATATTTGGGGTAAATTGAAAACGGTTGATGTCTTGGGAAGTTCCTTGTTGGTCTCTGCATTAGCTGGCATAATGATAGCCTCATCTTTAGGTGGAAGAGACATTGCATTCGATAGTCCAGTTTTCATTGTATTACTTGTGGTGTCATTTATATTATTGTTTCTGTTCGCATATGTCGAGATGTACATTGCCGATCAACCAATGATCCCTGTAAGACTACTTGGAAACAGAACAGTATTGGCTTCATCTTTGGCAAATTGGTTCTATAGTATTTCAGTCTTTGCCTTCTCTTACTATATTCCAATGTATTTTACTTCTGTTATGAATTTGACATCAACTCAAACCGGGTTGAGAATGATGCCAAATTGTTTAGGCGTATTTGGGTCACTTGGTGCTGGACTTTACATGAAAAAAACGGGAAAATACTTGAAATTTCATGTGCTTGTTGATCTGATTTCAGTATTTGGTGTCTTGAGAATTTGTTTCATCAATGACTCCATTAGTGTTTTAACCCAATATACAATAACATTTATTCCTGGTATTGGGTTCGCCTCTGTACTAACAATCACTCTTTTAGCATTGATTTCAGCGGTCGAACCGGAGCACCAAGCTTCCACTACATCAATCCAGTATGCCTTCAGATCTACCGGATCCACATTGGGTGTTTCTCTTGGATCATCGGTTTTCCAGAAACTCTTATTGACCTCGTTGACGTCTAAAGTGGTTGCAGCTGGTGCTCTGAATGGCGTTTCAAAGAAATTTGTTGCCGACGTTATAGATAAGGCTCTTCATAACGCGGAGTATTTGAATTCAGGGGCACCAGAATGGAGTATTGCTGCAGTGAAATTTAGTTATGATATAGCCTGTCGCGGGGTATTTTGGTTTAGTTTTATCTTCATTGTTGCTGGATACTTGAGTGGTTGCTTTATGAAGGAAAATAAATTACACTCAACAATGAAGAGGAAATGAGAGTTTTCGTAACTTGATAGATTTTAATGTTTTGAATATTTCCAGTTGAGACTTATTTAACAGTCTTGAGCTCATTTAGTTAACAAACATATGTACAGAATTTTTGAAATCAATATAAATACATCTTATAGACTAATCTTCAATCAATTTGGTTTTTTAAATGTAAACTCATATTTGAATGAAAAGGTAAATTTTTAAGACCATTTCAAAGACAGAGACAATTGCAAAATCATATATAAGGGATGGCAAAGCATTGTAACAGCATTTCACCAGATATTTCGCTCCATAGTTTACATGCAAATGGTGCTTATGAGTGTTACTCTCTGTGACCACCAAAAGTATATAACTCATTAAATATGAAGCGAGCTGAAAATAATTTCTAATGAAATGTTTAATACGCTAGGTGAGACTAAATGATTCTGAATAGTTAAAATCATTACCGAAAAGAATTTTCTTCCACCAAGGTTAAGATATTTCATCGGTAATTACCTGTTGTATCATTTCTAATTTATTTATAAGGTCATTCACTTCTTGATCATTTGTATCATTATTATTCAACGAATTTTTGATCGGTTTCAACTTGTTATCGATATCGTTCATGGTATGTGCGAACAATTTGTTGTAATGTTTGTTTTGCAGTTTCAATTGAGCAATTTCGTCTTGCAATTTTGACTTCTTCTCTTTGAATTGTGATTCATCGTTCGTCTTTCTCACTTCCAAGTAATTTTTTCTATTCACTATAGAATTGTTTATGGAACCCATCAAATCCTGGTGCTCCTTCAACAATTTTTCATAGTTCGCCGTAAGATAATCTTGTCTCTGCAATGCTTTCACAAGTAAATAATTTTCTTCACGGAGCTTCTCGCTCTGCTTTACCTCCAGGGGAATGATCGTATCCAAATTTTCGATCTTATGAGATTCCAAGGAATCCAGTTGGGAAATGACTTCATCGTAATCAATATTTAACCGTTGAGAGATCTGCTTCACTTGAGCTTCGATGCCCAGAGTTGCCCCTGATTCATCCAAAAGATTAGATTGGAGTCGCGAAAGAAATCTTGATATGACCAGCACATCATCTTCCGGCGTTGAATCCATGATCGTTGTAGGAGATGTTAAATTATTTTCATCATCTTTTTTTTTCTCTTTTCATCTTCTACGTTTTTTTTCCTCTTGACTTACAACATCAAGATAATCAGTTAATAGGCTTTATATACCTGAAGCGAAGACAAATCTACATCTAGAAAAAATGTGGAGATACTATTAAATCTTTAAAAATGTAACATATATTTTATTTATTGTTTGTAATGCAACACCTCCAACATTACAAACATGAAAACAGGAGTCAACAAATTGTCATTTATTTCACAAAGCGCTTCCAAAATAGAAGTAAACACACAGCTCATGAAAATAGTGTTCCAAGAATAGTCTACCCCACCCAAGAACTTGTACAAGTACATAGCCAGTGTAGTGGCAAAGATGAAAGCAATGGAACCTTCCATTGTTTTATTGCTTTCAAACCATTTTACTTGACCCATCTTCTTACCAACGATGGACGCTGCTGAGTCACCAACCCCCAAACAAACTAAACCTGCGACAGAATTATTGAAGAAAATTGGAAGTGCAATACCACAAAGTAAGAACAAATATGATATAACCACAGGTCCCTTGGTATCTCTTTCATCTTGGAATGGCTGTAAGATGGAACGTAAATAAGGTCCAAATGGCGGTAAATCTGAACTTCTCAAGATCTCCACGACTACAAATATGCCAATCAAACCCATCAACGCTATCTTGGATAACAGTGGGTCGACCACAGTTGGGTACAACAACATCCCGAATACTATAAAATGCCAGATTTTTCTTTTCAGTTGCAAATCCCAATTCGTTGAAAGTCTCACTACCAATGGTACTAGCGTGACAAAACCAACTAACCAAATCTTGAAAATGTTGAAACGTAAATCGGTAGCAACTATGAAATTTTTTAACCACAACACTGGGTGTTCACCTAGTACCCTTGTCAAACTAGTGACTACACCTTTATAAAAAACAGCAACAAATACGATATAAATTGTCATTAACAAACCTTTTCTGACCAGTTTGTTGTCTTGCTTACGACAAAATCTGACAAGTGGAGTGCTGACAAAAAACAAACCTCCAAACCAGTACACCAAGTATTTAAAAATGACTAGTATGGTATCACCTCCCTTATCAGGGTTAGCATACATCAAATTCACAAACATTGTGGCAAATGAGTATTTTTCAACATCAGTCAAAGATTCACCCGTATATTGATCAATTGTGGTTTCTACGACCCAATGTAATGCAGGGACAAAAGTGCAATCTAGTACATTATCTTGCTCTTGAAAATTGTACATTACAGTGACTGAGATGAACAATTTTATAGCAGCTGGTAATTCCAACAACAAATAAGTGAGTGCAAGATTTAAAACCAAGAGGTCCCTTCTGACCAAGAAGGCAACCATGACCGGCAAAGTTGTTGCATATAAACGATCAAATGAAGGAGGTTTAGCTTTGGCTAAAGGTGAGTCTTCAGCTATTGAACCTTCAGTAACAGCCTTGTTGATAGCCTTCTGTTGCGTGATATATGATACCGTATAAGATGTAAGTGCACCCAACCAGCAAAATGCAACAGTGTAAATATCATCTGAGAACTCATCGATATATTTGGAATACATCACATTGATCAAGAATCCGATTAAAAGAGTAAGGACAAACTTCTCCGTAGAATAGTTCTCACTGAAAAACTCGATAGCTCCTTTTAACAATTTAAGCTGACCGTTTTGAAGAGGTGTCAAATTGTTGGCAATCTGTTCTGCCTTCTTCTTTGCATTTTCATCTTCGGTATCGTCGTAATTGCCTTCCTCGTGGATTTGCTTAGATATACTAACACGACTAGACTTCTTCTCCGCCTTTGTATGACTGACAGCAGCAGCAACTGCCTTTTTACTCTTTGGAGGCATCTGCTATATAGTTTGATGGTGGTGATAGTTGTGGTGGTAGTGGTGGTAAATTACTGAATAATGAATAGGTTATGGATGGCATTCAACTTTTCCAGCTCAAAAAAAAAAGAACAGACACATGAAAAAGGCCACAAATTTTAGCGCGAAGAAAAAAAAAAAAACTTTGCGGCTTTAGCTCAAAGATAAGAAGAATAAGATTAGGATTAATTAAGAACATGAAAGAAGAAAATATGTTACATTATTGATTACAAAGGGCGAGTCTTCGAGAATTCTTACATCGATTTAAATCTGTATATGTAAATTATGACTGTTATACCACATCAGTGTCCGTTATTTGGGGGACGGGAACCGAAGATACTGCTACCGACTCTGACACTGCTAGAACCTTGCCTTATTGCCTCCTCAAAATCGCTGCTCATTCCCATGGACAACTCCAACTTGAGATTTAATGATGACTCCAACTCTTTTGCAACCGAGACTAAAGTTTTGAAATCCAAATTTTCGTCTCCAGATTTGGAGTTGGCTATGGAGCCAATCGTCATCAAGCCCTCCAAATTTAATTTGGGACAATTTTGCACTATATGAGTGGCCAATTCCAACAGCTCACTTGGCTCACATCCACTTTTCAGCTCTTCCCCAGATGTGTTAACTTGAATGTATACATTTATCGGAGCAAACTCTGTCTGTGCCCGTTGATCGTTCAACTTGGTCGCTTTCTTTTTATTATCTATCGTCTCTACTGCATACAAACTCTCAACGTTTTTGGCTAAGTCCTTGCACTTATTTGTTTGCAATCCTCCAATGAAATGCCATTTGATGTCTTTCGGCAATACTTTGCTCTTCTCGATAAGCTCTTGGACATAGTTTTCACCGAAATGACGATAGCCTTCTTTGTATAATGCAGCGATATCACTGGCTGGTTTGAGCTTAGAGACGCAAACCAAACGTGTGTTTTTGCCGTTATTCAGCTTGAGACTTGCTTGTTTGACCTGGTCTGCAATTGCGCCGGCATTCAGAGTCAACTCTTGGGCTCTTTCAGGGGTGAATTCGAATGATACTGGTTCAGAAGCCATCTTGTTCTTTGATCTAGTGAATACCAATTGTGAAACAGTTGTTGATCTATTCAGCGATAATATCCGGAGCATTTTGCAATAGATGAAACCATTTTAGACGATGTTTTTTTTTTCGCCTTAGAATTTTTTTTCCATAGAAGTTTCGATTCCTTTGACTTGACAGACAATTGGAAACAGGGATATTAAATCAAAATAATTTAAATATTGATATTCTACGTAAACTCATATCTCATCATCATTCTAAATTCCTTATATGCATTTTACTAAAATCCGTATTCAAAAAGCTCTATAATCGTTTCCGCTAGTATCTTAGAAATTCCAGGACTAGTACATCTCATAGTGAGTCTGAACTGTTTACCCTCATCGTTCGGCTCTAATCTGAGTAAACATCCAGCATTCACTTGCAAAGTATGCAAGATACCAGCACCTACTATATTCGTCGAATTGCTATCCACATTTTCTACAATGCTAAATCCTATTCTACCGATAACCCTCACTATCGACTCGTTGCTATGACGATGACCAACGGTGAATATTTTTTGGGCCTCGCCTTCACTTCCTAGGAGTGAAATCTGTTGCCATCTTCTAAAGAACTCCTGTGCATTATTAATGGGAGCTGGGGAAACGCTCTTCATCAAAACTATAGGCAACTTGAGGTGAAGTTGTGTAAGGGTTCCTGATAAGAAGCTGATATTTAATACAGGAACTAAACTCCTGTCAAATACAGATCTAATGATACATTCAAAAGTGTGACTGGTTCTACCATTCAAAGGTATATTTGTAGCTGGTAATTCGGAAGTTGTAATCACATATGGGGCTTCAGGCCCGGTGATGGTTGCCAATGACAGAGAAAAAGCTGTTATCGGAAGTGGTGAATTATTGACATAAGTCAACTGAAAACTCAAATTATTCCTGCCCCTTCTACACCTGTAGATAATCTTGAGCAAGGAGCTATCATAGAAAATTCCCTGATCAAAATGCAACAATCTATAGTATCCTTCCTCCCAGTTCAGTGAAAGATGTTGTGGGATAAGCTTTCCATCATCTGGCTCAAAAGTCCCAGTTGTATCTTGTGAACTGACATTTCTCGATGACATAATGTCGTTCGAATTTGCCGAGGCTGTCATCAGATCATTGGAAGAGTGGGCTATGAAAGTAGAGCTGGAGCTTTTAGAATTGCTTTCACTAGTCAATTGGGGTGTTATTGACCTGCCTGGCATCGATGTATTTGTCATAGTATGGACTTTTCTGTGCAGTGGTGGAGCGGGCAGTTTTACAGTACCCTTCCTTCCCAAGCTAGAAATCTTGGTGAACTCTTTCGCATCCTTTACATTTCCTAACCTGGAAATCAACGGGGAGTCATTACTCAAGAATGGTGGTAACTGCTGACAAACATCTTTCGCAAGCGCCAAATTATCATCTCTTGTCACCAATCTAAGAAATTCGGCAGCTCTCTGTTGAACTTCGGACTCAACAGAATAGGTCTCAGACTCTAATACATCCAAAATCGAAGCTCTGATATCGTCATCCCTGATATACATTTTAAAAAAACTCGATAATATCATCGCTTTAGTCAAAGAGCTGCAATAATAATATTTGTCAATTAAAAGCTCAAACTGTTCATTTAGAGAAATGGTACTCTGCACCATATGTCCAAATTCACCAATTAGAAACGCTGCAATTTTGACAATTGATTCTGGGAAGTTATTCGATTTCAACTGACGAACTACAGTTTTCACAGCAAGAGGCTGGAGTTTTTCATTATTGACAATAATTTGTATGGTCCTTTCCCATACTTCGTCGGCGATATGATTACCGGCTAATGAAATCAATTTCAAGCTGGTGACAATATACCATGTGGCATCCGAAGCAAATTTCTCTGCAAGAACAGCAACCTTGATGGCTATTTCGGTTTTCATTGAGAACTCAGACTGATCCAAATGTATCAACAACTCCGAGCAAATGTTTTCCACTGAAGTGGAATCACAAATCGTATACAACAAGTCCAACAGCTTCCTTCTAATAGATATATCTCTATCTTTAAATGATTGTAATATCTGATTCAAGAATCCGTATGTTGCTTGTATTGCAGACGTACCACCTCTTGAGGTCACCTTCACCAAGGCATCCAAAGCGAGATATCGTGTATTGGTTTCATGGGCGTGGATCAAACTTCCTAATGCATTGATAGCATCACTACTAGCTTGGCTAGAAGGGTCCAAATGAGCACCCAATGAAACAGCACTGAATAAAATTGATGATTGTGCGTTTTTGAATTGTTGAGTCTTATTGAGGTTTTGTCTATCCACTGATCTTGATATTGCAGTGGCAACTATTTTTCTCAATGTAGATAAAGTGATATTATCAATGTCTGAGGAATAAGTATCAGGGATTAATATCTCTATCAAGTTTAATAATTTTATTGTGAACCAAGGAGCAGGAACACCATGATAGAAATAATCTTTAGGACAATCTTCCTTTATGATTAACTGTGACAATCTTCCTGTAACAGATGGAATACACAATTTGCATGACTCCGGAGAAAGTCTCGCTATAAATCTTATTGTAGAAGTAACTGATTGAGCAAATCCTAAATCTTGATCGTCAATGCATGCGATTATTCTTGGTATCCAATTTGGGTGCTTTTCAAGAATAAAATGTGGTGACAGTTGTAACAACTTCAACAAAGCTAACGAGGCCTTCTTCTTTAAGATAGGCTCCAGAGTTGGTGATCTTAAAATCTGGAAAACGTCCTCCGTTAGAGCTTCTGCCAATGTCTCCTCCCCCAATGTGGCAATGCATTGTAAGGCAAGAGATATGAAATCTGAATTATCTGATGCCAAATCTGTCTTTAAAGAATTGACCACAGCTAAAAGTAATTCCCGATTACGAGATACAAAAAATTCTACTGCCAAGTATCCAATTTGCTTTTCTGAGTAGACATTGGAAGAGATCAACTCAATGGATTCCATAAACCCAAAGTCAAACTTGTTATTTCCTAACAAGTATATATATAGCAATTTGCAGATATACTTCTTCCTCTGATACCCCGTTAGATGCTGACGATCAGCAAATTGTTTCTGAATATTCACCAACTCTGCTTGGATCCTCTTATCCTCCTCGTCCTGTGCCTTAGCATTTCGTATATCTGCCATAAATTGGGTCAAGCCTTTTGAAGAAATGGTTCGAGATCATTAGTATATTCACTCTCAAAATTTCTGGTGAGATATCAAGATCAAATGCGACAAATCTGCATTGATCATAACTAATTAAGCTTAAACTTACCCTTCATTTGTCCAGCCATCTTCAACTCGAGACTTCAGGCTCCTTATATGAGATCTATTGCCTTTCTCTTTGTACTCACTGGCACGAATTCACTTCCAGTCCGGAATATAGAAAGAAAAAAAACTCAGAATACATCAAAAAAAAAAAAAAAAAAGTTGGCGTATTGTCTTGTGCACGACACCATTACAGGAGACTGGTACCTTTCTATCATTCCCTTTCGTTTCGACCTTTCCCAATTTTAAAGAACTAGAGTATATAAAAGTATAGGGCTAATCAGACAATTCTACAGGCTCACAAATTATTATTATATCTTCCAAGAACGATTTTTGGTGCAAGACTGACTGGTATTATAGTCTTTGGGAAAAAAGGACTGTAAATAAAAGGAACTTGAGCTCTTAAAAGACGAGTATGTTGAACCAGTGTGATAACCAGGCAGAAAATTAGTTTACCAAGTATTGAGGGTATGCTTCCTTTAACCAATAGATGGGTTGCGGTCCAATATATTTTTTTACGCCAGAAGTGAAGAAATGGAAATTTAAAAGTTAAAAAGGAATTAACTACACATTATCCGACTATATACATATATATCAGTCTGTAGTAACGGCTTCATATATCTCCTTATAAGGAGCAATAAAACCGGTCCACTTGAAAAACTGCTCGACTCCTTGGTTTACTAACATATCTGCACCAGGAACTACATTCCAATGATATTTTTCACTTGCCAATTTCATGATGGGCGTTAACCTAGGCTTATATGCAGCTTCCAACAATGTTGGTGTGAAACTGATTTCCGGCTCATGGCCCTTACCCAAAATTACCTCAAGTTTATCCAAAATAGTAGGATCAAGTGGCTTATCAGCCGGTACAGTACTGACTATGATAGAAACTGGATCACTAGCAATAACAGCTTCAGTAGAATCCAAAATTTCAATGTGGTAGTCTTCCGGTAACAATGATTTGATTTCACACAATTTTGAAGCAGTCCTATTGATCATGTAAATTTTAGAACAACCCATTTGATGTAAGGCGTAGGCAGCGGCACGTGAAGTACCACCTCCTCCAACAATTAGCCCACAAACAGATCTCAAATGTCTGATATCCGGCACTCCATTCCTATGCAACGACTGAGAAATACCCTTCCAATCGGTATTATCACCATGAAACTTACCACTGCCTATCGGTGTGACAGTGTTGACAGCACCAACAATTTTGGCAGCCGGTGATAATTCTGTCAAATACTTCATGATATCTAATTTCAAAGGTATTGTAACTGCGCACCCTCCAAAATCAGGACGCTTCATCAAATCATTATAAACCTCTTCCAGGTTGTCAGTTTCAAACCTGTCGAACGAAAATGGTAATCCTAATATCTTATAACCGGTATTATGTAGAATTGGAGATCTAGAATGTCCAATTGGTTTACCTGTAACATAATACCTTAAGCTTTTAAATAACCAATTTCACCAGCAATCTTATTGATTTCCTTGATAGACAATTGACCTGGGGCAGCCGCTGAAGGTAACAATTCGTGTGTTACAGGAGTCAATATCGGGTTGATGACTCTTGAGAATTTTCCAGTTTCTGACATGTTGATTGCAATTAATGGTTTGTCAGTATGAGATTTACGGAACTCCTCTAAACTTAAGTTATCAAGGAACTCTTTAGCAAGACCAACAAATTTGATAATATCTACATTCAATCTGTTAGCCAATTGATATCTGTTTTCCCATTCAACGTTGGTCCATTTGTACGAGCCTGAGAAGTCATGATGAGACCCAATAATTCTTGTGAAACCTCTTTGCGAAACCAAGGTGTCTAATACACCCTCTGGCAAAGATAATTCCAAATCGACAAACGAAACACCAAGCTTGAAAGCAAACTTAATCAAAGATTCTATTCTCTCTGGATCATTTGGAAATTTTCCACCTTGTTCTTCAGTTCTAATGGTGAAAATGATTGGTAAATTGACATGCATTCTCAAAAGACCAATTTGCTGACCGATAAACTCTGTATCCCATGATTTTAATTGATCAATTCTGAGCTCCACGGCGGTGGAACCGGTACAAATTTCTTGTAATTGAGAAGTGTGTGGAGTTAAATCATCAAAATTTAAACAAACAAAAAATGATCTTCCACTTGGAACAGAAGTTGGCTTTACACCAGTAATCTGTAAACAGAAAGTTTCAAATGATTTTCTCAAGGCATTGAATGATTCAGTGGATTTGCAATGTGGTGAGTAAAAGTAATAATTGGAACATTCATGGTAATGCTTTTCACGTCTCAACCAAACTTCTCTGATTTCGTCTGCGGCATCTCTATGGACCTGTCCAACATCATATGCTGGGCGGGTGGTATCAACCTCTGATAAGAAGGCCACAGTTTCATCAATACTACGATGCAAATTCAAAACGATACCACCATTAGCAATGTGTTTTTTCAACAGTTCACGAGATTCGGCTCCTTCAACTATACCACCACCAGTAGCCATGACGTGACCAGTGGCATATTTGACCAATGACTCCTTGACAACTTTAGTTTCCTCGGCTCTGAACTCGTCCCATCCACGGGTCTTCACAAATTCTCTGACCGGAATTCCAACTTTTTCTGTCAAAACAGTGTCAAGATCGACAACTTTGAATCCTAAAATGTCAGCCAGCCATTGAGAAAGTGTAGTTTTACCTGCGGCCCTCATACCTATAATTATAATACTCTTGTCGCCATTAGCCAGTGATTGCTTAGCAGCTTCCTTTGGTTCATGACCATCAAATTTAACATTAAACTTGGTATGCAATGTATCCCACCATCCAGGCCAGGTCTTACCTGTGCAAGATCTCTCTTGAATTATGACCGGTGAAGGTGCTAATCCAGCTAATAACGACAAACTCATGGCAACTCTATGATCATCATAAGAATAACAACCTTCCTTTGGCACTTGCAAATTTTTATAATCGATACCTTGAATCTTGATTCCATCAGGCAACTCACTGGCGGAGACACCGAATTTTGCCAATTCAGTAACCATTGCCAAAATTCTATTACATTCTTTTACTCTTTGGTTGGCAATGCCTACTATAGATGTGGTCTGATTTGGGTCATTTGCGACAGCGGCAACAACTGATGCAGTTAAGAAAGCATCTGTCATCGGCTCCATATCAACTAATGGCAATGGTTTTAAAGTACCCATTGGTGGACCCTTAACAGTTGTTGAAGTAGCAGTTTGTTCTACTGTACAACCCATTGGTCTCAAAACATCAACGGCAAATCTTGCATCACCTTGTAAAGACGCGGAACCAATATTTGGCACAGTGCACTCAGTTCCAGTCAATGCAGCAAAGGCTAATGGATATGTAGCAGATGAAGCATCGGATTCAATAACGTATTCCGGTGGGTTGACATATTGTCCCTGTGGAATATGATAAGTGTACTCTTCTGTTTTTGATTTGGTGACAGTAATTCCAAAGGATTCCATCATACTGATAGTCATATCAACATATAACTGTGAGATTGGTTTACCACCAACTAAAGCCAATGTGACAGGTTCTTGAGCGTAAGGAGCACACATTAAAATGGAAGACACATATTGAGAAGAAATGGTAGCAGCTAATTCGATTCTACCACCTTTAAAGCCCTTACCAGTTTGCACCTTAAGTGGTAATGAACCTGACTTGTTCAAATATTCAATTGTGGCACCGTTACTACTCAAGGAATCTACCAAAGGCGCAATAGGTCTTTCTTGCATTCTAGCATTTCCTGTCAATACGATGGAGTTCAAGTTGTCTGTTGATTTCACCAAAGTAGCCACAGTTGCCAAAAATCTTGAAGCGGTACCTGCATTACCCAAATAGATTGGTTGTTCAGTGGCAATTAAATCACCACCATTACCATTAATAACAACGGTTTCACCGTTATCCTCCCAAGAGATTGAGGCTCCCTTCAATGCGGCAACAGCGTTCAACATATAAGTGGTATCGTCGGAATGTAACAAATTTTTAATCTTACATTCACCTTTACCCATAGCGGCCATGATCAAAGCTCTGTTGGAAATAGATTTCGAACCTGGTGGAACAACGACAGTGGTATCAGGGGCATTAGCGAATGAATTCACTACAATTTCATCAGTCAAAACCACTCTCAAATCTTCGTCGTTAACATAGGAAGCTTTTGGTTCATGACATTTACCAATTCTTTCCAAAATGACAACTTTCTTCTTGGATCCGTCATTCTTCTTATCAATTGACATCTTCTTCAACAAGATATCAACTGGACATTTTTTACCATTAATCTTCTTTTGGAAACTCTTGTCATTAAGAGATACAGGTAAACCGTACGAAGAGAAACACTTGGATAATCTTGAGACTCCAACAGGCGACATGATCCCTAAGTATCTACTCAATTCTGCCTCCTTCACGGCACCAATGGAAACACACTCACCGTGTAAAGCTTGAGGTGTTAATATAGCTTCATAGGCGTGTCCAATACTGTGACCAAAATTCAACAAGTTTCTCAAACCACCTTCTCTTTCATCAGCAGAAACAACCTCGGTCTTAACTTTGATGGATTCCAACACCAATTTAAGAATATGATCTTTGATTGAGGCGATATCTATGGTGTTATTGACCTTGTCTCTGTTGGTTATAACAGAGGAGAATAATTCTGCATTGATTTCCAATCTAGTGAATTCCTCTTCGTTCCAAATGGCTGCAGTTTTGACAACTTCTGCCATTCCGTTGATAAGTTCTCTTTCAGGCAAAGTTTCCAAGAATGAAACATCCACAAAGACATATTGTGGTTGCCAAAATGCACCGATAAAATTCTTCCCCAATGGTGTATCGATGGCGGTCTTACCCCCGATGGAAGAGTCAACCATTGCCAACAATGTAGTTGGTATCTGAACAAATCTAACACCTCTCATAAAAGTGGCTGCAACGTAACCAATCATATCACCAATGACTCCACCGCCCATTGCAATAATAAAAGTATCTCTTGTACAACCTTGAGATAACATGTAATCTTCAATTGCCGCCTTAGTGGTTCTATTCTTGTTGGACTCCCCTGGTGACACAACATAGGTCAACAACCTTGATTCAGGTCTCTTCTGTTGCAAAATTTCAGTGAATTCTTTCACATAGGAATCCAAATGTAACTTTTCGAGATGTGAATCTGTTATTATAATATAAGTTGATGATGGCTTTTCATCGATTATTTCATTGATAATTTGAGTTTTGATCTTGTAACCGACACGGATTGTGTCATTACCCAAGATTTTCACCTTTTCAATGTGGGAACCACTGCTCATTGTTAATAAACAGTAGTGAATAAATAGCTATGTATATATAAGCCTATGTTGGGTATATATGTCTATATATCTATAATTGTACTCTACTGCAGTTAAAAACTCAACGGATGAAAATAAAAATAAAAAAACAAAAAAACCATGAGACGATGGATGATGATTCATTTTTCTGTTTTTTTTTTTTTATTTTTTTTTGCGTTGAAAATTTTGTTTGGTTTTCTATTGAAAGCTCGTTCTCAGAGACAATGGGGCGGCAGAAATGAATCATCCTTAAGACATAGTCATTTCGTTGAAGACATCTGAGAACCATCACCAGATACGAGAAGAGGTGTACCCCCATTCTCTGGTGTAGACTTAAATACTACCGACTGTCTAGCAGCCTTTGGGTCTGAAGTTGATCCACTCAAGGTTCATACATAGTAACCTCTATCTCTTTTCAGTTCGAACTCCATGAGCACCTGCCTCAATTCTAGTATACCATTCTTGATTCCATTTGTATAACTTTCCTTCTTGCATTTGATGAACAGCATCAGCTTGATGGGTAAACTAAAGCATTTTCCGGTGCCTTGTGATTCGTGGTAAGTTCCGTCTTTTAAGATGATGCGTACTTTGGTCATGACCTCCATATTGTACATGATCTTATTGGGCAAAGTATTGAATATAACTAACCCATTTTCATCGTACTCCACTTCTTCATTATTCTGTTCCACTGAACCAGGAGCTTCATCACCGACACCGTTGATCATCATGTCATCGATACCATCATCATATTCATCATCATCATCATCGTTATCATAGTTTACAATCACCTCCTCATAGTTAACCAACTCTGACGCAATAACCTCACTTCTCCAACCATCGTATCCAAACACGCTGTTACATATGCTAAGCAACTCATGTAAACTGATCTTGTGTCTCGAGAAATTCCTTTTTTGCAATGTGGATTGTAAGAGCCCTATCTTTCCAATTGACCATGTCGATGACGGTTTATCCTTGAAATCTTCCAAAGTAAAGTCAAAGGAGGCATTCAATTCAGGAAACAACTCGGTGACACCATTTGAACACAGACTATCTTGAACATAAGGCGAATAGAAGAAGTTTTCTTCCATATCAGAGATTTTTTGTTGGAATAGCCCTAGTTCTCACTCCTGTGTCCCATTCACAATCTGTTTTCAATTTCCTTTGTGATGGGTGGTGATGATAGTTTCAGTACTAACGTTTACCTTAATCTAACCAATTTGATGAGATTTTACACTACCATTTTACATCGGAATCAACTAACTAACTAATCAATCAGCATTCAATTATTTTGTACATTAATAGATATATATATAATAAGTAGTTCTACTATCATTAAGAAAACTTGGTCTGGCTTATTATTCCGAGTTATTCAACAAATTCTTCACCTCATTTTCATCAACATTTTTAAAACTGACTTTCTTGTTCTTCTTCTTCTTCGCAGATTCTGTTGAATCCTCCCTCAGTAGTTGATCATCCTGTATTAATTGTTCCTGACCAGTACCCGCCTCCATATCTTCATCATCTTCATCATCAATCATGAATTGATCTAAGTCATGGTCTACACTACCGATGTTCTGTAACTCGATATCATTATCAATTTTTTGGAAAATCAGACCTCTTATTCTCCTGTTGTACCAGTAATTTCCTGCCAACAACAAAAACGCAAAACATATAATGATCATGATGTGCATAAAATATTTCCAACCGGTGACTGTCTGAAATGTCGATTTATCGGCATACTTTTCAGGGTATATCAAACCCATGACGAACAATTGGAATTCAAATTTGAATTTCTGATCTACAGATGATTTCCCATCAATTTCAAGATATCTATCACTCATATCCTGCTCTTTAGTACAATATCCCAATTCATGATACTTAAAATTGTCACCGGTTTGTTCAATATGCGTCAAGTTGTGGACGGTGAATCCAACATCTTCCAAGAGTTCAAGCACCACCTCACCCTTACATGGTTTCATCAATTTGTGGTTGTTCATCTTCTTGGGCAACTCTATGTGGCCATTCTTTTCAATGAACTTCTCCTCCATGGCACTAACGTTAAACGTGAGTAAAGATAACCGGACCGATTTACCTTTCTCTTCGACAATTCCATCGGGCAAGATGAACACTCTGCAGATCAAATCGTCGTGCAGGTCACGGTAGAGTGCCATGATGTCATACTGTTCTCTATCCTTTCTGTCGGTTTTCACCATTGGTGGATTAACTGGAATCAAGGGACCATGTGGTAAAGGTCTTTCTAAAGAAACTTGTTCAATAAGATCACTTATATAGTTGTTTGTTCTCATATTTGTCGAGGTGAGGTAAAGATTAATCACCGCAATAAGAAAGACAAGTGCCAGCAAATATCGTTTGAACATTTTTTTCTTGATTAAAAAGTAGATGTATTGATGATATAATGGTCTTTGACTCTTTTGAAGGATGCAAATAGGCTTGGCTCAATCAAATTACAGATGGAAAAGATAAATTTATCGAAAAAAAAAAAAAAAAAAAAAAAAAAAAAAAAAAAAAAAAAATTAGGTAAAATGTGCACACATCAATGTTGGGTTCAAATAGTTTACTGCAAGAATTCGGGATAGGGAATTAAAAAGATTGAGATAACATCTCTACGAATCATTATTTCACCCCACAAAATTAAAAGGAAGAATTCCAGCAATGATTAACTGGCTAACGAACTGACTAACTAACTCTCTCATTAAAATAACCAAATAAATAAATATCATTTTGTGGCACCATCTTTAAACTCCTCGACAAACGAATTATAGCTTCTTTCAGTCCCCACAGACACAGAAGAAGTTGAGGAATTCGGTATATCACCACCTGTCATTGATCCAGACACCAGTTGCAGGCCTAGCGAGGTGGCACCTCTCTTAATCACTTGCAAGAAATTGTATGGAACAAACCCAATCCTACCATCCCTTGACCTGCATTTCCACCATTTGGATTCTTGCCCCGATACAGGGTCCAACTTATCCATGATAGCAACAAGGTCATTCTTCTTCAATTCCAACTCGATGGTTTTATCTTCTGGATTGAAATCGTATAACATGCGTGCAAATTCTAAAGACGTAGGATCTAATCGATTCTGAGGAAGGCCCCGATTCCCTTGTTGTTGTTGTTGTTGTTGTATCATTGATAAATGAGTGATCAATTTTTTCAAAATATATGGGAATCCAAAAGCTGCAGCTAGGAACACTATCAACGGTTTAAAAGAGATCCTGTTGGACTTCTTACCTGTAGTCGTTGTTGCTCTTGCTGCTGCTGCTGCATTCGTTGCCTGATCTTTCAATTGTTTCAGTTCAAACTTTTTAAACTCTTTTGCATTTATCTTCAAATAATCCTTGTTCCCCGTCAACTTTGCCAACAACTTCCGCATCCATGTCATGAACGTGAATATCCCCAATAATGATCCTAATGCATTCTTCAAATGGCCAAATTGCTCCGCCACACTCACCATAGTGAAAAATGATGAATGTGTAGCCATATATGTTGCCTCCAACATTTGAGCAAACCCACCAACAGCTCCAATGATACTCTCAATCAATTGAAATGTCAGTTCCGTGCTCTGTGTAAAAGCATTGTTCCCCATCATCGGATTCATACCACCATTCATTCCACCCATTCCATAACCTCCCATTCCACCCATCCCATATCCTCCCATCCCATATGAATTACCATAACCACCCATCCCATATGAGTTACCATAACCACCCATCCCATATGAGTTACCATAACCGCCCATTCCATAGCCGGAACCTAAACCATAGGATGAAGTTCCACCATAGCCTGTTGTATTGGTATATGGTGACGAAGATGCACCTCCGTAAGGGCTGTAAGATGATGTTGATGATAGATTGACTGTTTCATCTGAGAGGGAAGTAGGTTTTGAAGGTAATTCTGGTATTGAAGAAGAAGATGCAGACAGGTTGTTAGTCATTGATTGTTGAGAAGGGACTGATGATGTTTCAGGTATCGCTGATGCTGTTGTTGTTGTTGATGATGATGATGATCCTATATGTGTTGATTGACCTGAAGCCACTAGAGATGATCAAAGTAAGAAGTTAGTGTCTGCATAAAGTGGAGATAAAAAGATACAAATAAAACATATACCTACCTGCTGAAGAAGTGCCTGACGAAACTTCCCAAGGTTTCGGTCTTGATTGTGACATCTATTAGTCTCGTTATCTCGTTATCAGTTAAACAACGTTTTTGTCATTTATCTATCTATGTATCTCTTTTTTTTATTTTGTTGTTGATGGATGGATTGATTAACTACATATTTGTTCCAGTATACACGACCCTAACTCCTCATTTTAGAAAAGATCCCTATTTATTACCTTCCAGGATTTTGACAGTTTATAAAATCAAATAATCATTTACAATTCAAATTAGTGTGTAGAATTGAAATATTAAGAGCTAAAGAAGAGAAAATCTCAACTTTTGCTTGATTGAATCTTTTGAAATTACCCGAGATTGCTTCCCTTGTTTTATCCGTTTGTCTATATATGCAAAAATATCGTCAATTACAGATATCAACTTTAGAGTGAATAATACTTGGTAATCTGAGGGATAGTCCTAGTGAATAAGAGCGAAGACTCATTTCATGAATAAAATTAAACTCAACGATGTGTATGACTTTTCATATAAAATTCCTTATATCAGTCTCAAACGAAAAAGAGAAATAGAGCTATTAATGAACAAGAGATCTCAAATTATTCTATATCTAATCGAGATTTACAAATTATACACATAAGTCTCTCGTTAATAAATATCACGTTTATATATCTATGTTTGTACGTAAATATATATATAAATTTAAAATGTGGAAGGAACGATCCTGATCACTTTAAAGCCCCTTCTACCATCTGAAAAGGTATTTAGATGTTTTCTCGTATGCGCCAGACTCTTTATCATCTTCCTCTGTTGAGCCACTATCTCTTGCAAACTATTGATCTTGGTCGAATAATGAATTTGATTTTGGTTGAACATCTCAATCAAATGCAAGAATTCCAGTTTGAAGATTTCTTCTTTGGAAAAATCCTTCAAAGTTTTGGTACTTGCCTTGGGGGTCTTACCGTTACTGGCAAGTCTTGGTGAAGGTGCATGAAATTGTTGTTGTGGCACCACCAGAGAAGAAGAAGAAGAAGAAGAGCTTGAGTTTTGTTTTGATTTCAACAGTTCATTCTCTTCGAGCAATGCCAATATCTTCCTTGAAAGATCCTTATTCACTTGAGCCAACCTGTCATGTTCGATAGATTTAAAACTTTCAGTTTTTTTCGTCAATTCTGTGACTTTTGCTTGCAATTCATGATTTTCCAATTCTAGCTTTGTTATCGTCAGTTCATCACTCACCATGTTAAAATCGGCCATCTTCTTATTCAACTGTTCGATCTGTTTATCCTTATTATTCAACTTTTCTTCTCGAAGGTTTAGTTGCTTTGTCTTTGCATCTAGTATATTATCTTTCAATTGTAATTCCTGTTGCTTATCGTTAAGCAATTTCTCCAAAGCAGAAATTTTACTCATCAATTTATCATTTGAGTTATTCAAATCCTCATTTTGACGTTTCAAATCCGTCACCACATTGTTTTCATCAACGTCTTCGGATGATTCTGGTGTTATGGGCAACGACACGCGATCATTGTCGTATATTGATGATGGAGTCAGGGACCTCCTTATAGGTGGTTGACCCAAATATGTAGTTGAAGAAGGAGGTGATATTAATGTGTTGCTCGATCGCTGCATATTCTTGTAATGTATTGGAGGTTGGAATTGTTGTGGTTGTTGCTGCTGTTGTTGTTGTTGTGGGTAGTACTGTTGTGGGCGAAACTGTTGTTGTTGTTGTTGTTGCAGATAATATTGCATTTGCATCTGTTGTTGATTTTGGTGATGGTAGTTGTAGTACTGTTGTTGCTGTGAGGCTTGAGCAGGATATATACTTGATCTTTCTCCAGATGAACCTGAGTGGAAACTTAATACACTTGGACTTTGTGGCATGGAAGGTTGCATAAATGATGGTATTATCAGCGTTGGAGGACGGAATCTCTTCTTGCCTTCGATCTGGGACAACGAGGTTTCTCTTAAACCGGCCAGTTGTAATTTGGACCTGTCTTCATATATGCTATCTGTTGTGGAGTTGTTTTTGTGATATTGGTGAAATCCAGATGAGGCATAAGGGTAGTCGTCGTCATCGAAATCTTCCGGTATTATGGTGGTACCTGTAGTGCTCATCTTTTATCTTTATATATGAATGGGACGGGATGGGATGAAAGACAAAAGATGTGTTTTAAAATGAATGAGCGTGAAAGTGGGTGTATGGGTGTGTATGGTGTGGAGAGTGGGTGAGTAATATCAATCAATCAATAAAAAATGTAAGTAAGAAATTAAAATGATCCAATGTAAAGTAAACCGTTTCTGGATGAATTTTTTCTCATTTAGTTTATTCGTTTCGTTTCCCCAAGCGCCATAATAAGAATAACAATAAGATTAATACTAGAGAATAATCAAATTCACTATCAAATCAATTATCTATATATGTATGTATGTACGTATGTCAATCAATAAATTTCAAAAGATTAAAAGCGAAAGGAGAGCTGATTTAAAAATTTGGCGTTTTTTCTTCTTTTTCTTTTTAAAAAGAAAAACGCGTGGTTTTGGTGTTTTTTTTTTTTTTTTTTTTTTTCAATTTTTCATTTAACCTCTTTTGGAATACTGGCAATCAGATCCACAGAAACAGAACGTGCCATTTGTTCTTTGTATAGTTAGATTGCTGCGTTTGGATGTTTGTGTCATTGACCGTTTCCGGGGAGAACATACACGCACGCACACCTATCTATTGGAACTATCAATTATAGAGGGTGATAAATTATATGTTTCTGTATCTATATATATGAGAAGATAGATAGATCTATCTTTATATCTATCGATACTGATCAAGCAGTAGAAGTACTTATTCTATTAATTTCATCTTCTCTATACTAGTCGGCACCAACATCCCTTTTGTTCAATCTAAATTTAAATAAGTGTGTGTGTGTGTGCTCCGCCCACTAACTAAATTGCTTATTTCCATCTTTTCATCCACCGCACACAGAAAGAAAGAAAGAAAGAAAGAAAGAAATAGGGAGAAAAAATTAAATTAAATTAAATTAAATTAAATTCAAGAAAAAACTTGAGTTATCAATTAGAAATTCAAAATTTACTCCATCCATTAAACACTAATAGATACAAGATGCTGCCTCCCTTCCAGCCATTGCTTTCTCGGCAGAAGAAGACAAAGAAGAAGAAGAAGAAGCCGAGTCTGATGGGCCCTGTCAAGAACTCTCAAGGAATCCCCTATGACTACATTGTCGTGATTGATGCCGGATCAAGTGGTTCAAGAGCCTATATCTACAACTGGTTAAATGCTGAATTTACACATGAAGCAAAATTGGATGTGAATCTTGTCAAAGGGATGGAAGAAGCTGATGATGACGATATACAAAAGAGGGAAAATCTGGATGAAGGAGATAAAAATAATAATAGTAGTAGTAGTGAAGACGAAGATGACAATGAACAAGAAAAAGATGTAATCGGTGATATGGGAAATATTGAGGGTACAAAAAGATTACCCCAAGTACGTACAAAACCCAAATGGCATAGAAAGATCAAGCCAGGTATTTCATCTTTCAATAAAAACCCGGGAAAGATTGGCAAGGATCATATCAAAATTTTATTGGATAGAGTAGGGAAGATAATACCAGTGGGACAACATGAACGTACACCAATTTTCTTACATGCTACTGCAGGAATGAGATTGTTGAAACCACAAGAGCAAGAATCATTGATGAGCAACATTTGTAAATATATCCAAAAAAATTATGATTATTACTTGCCAGATTGTTCTTCTCATATTAACATCATAGATGGTGACGTTGAAGGATTATATGGTTGGATAGGATTAAACTACTTGATGGGATCATTGGACCAACCTCTGTTACACGACCATGGGAAGAACCATTCCACTTATGGTTTATTGGACATGGGTGGTGCCTCTACGCAGATCAGTTTTCAACCCAATTCTACAGAGGAAGCTGAACATGCCAATGCTCTTTTTAAAGTTCAATTATCATCATTGGGAACTTATGAACCTGATTTGAATTATAATGTGTTTAGCACCTCATTTCTTGGATTTGGAATCAACAAACTGCATGAGAATTATTTGAAAAGGTTACGTAATTCTACAATGACAATGGGGAATCTGGAAAATGTCTTGACTGATCCATGTTTACCCAAAGGTTTGACTACAAAGATTGATGGTTTCAAGGATGTTGGTGCTGGTGCTGACGATATCTTGGGTGTTGGGAATTTCACCCAATGTATGGATTTGATATACCCATTATTGGTGGAGAGTGAGAATTCCGATGCTGCTTCTTGTTCCAATGTTAATCCACAGGATATCTCATCATGTCTTTTGACAAACAGTATTCCATCATTAGATTTTGATGTTGATAAATTCGTTGGTGTTTCCGGTTATTGGGATGCTGTGTCAAACATGTTGGGAATCGATAATATCTCCCAATATGGTAACGCCTATGATTATCAATCTTTCTACTTGGAGACGGAGAAAATCTGTCAAACTCGATGGGAGGAATTGGATCATTACAACGATGATGATATCAAGACTATGTTTGGAGTTTTAACCGATTCTGAATTGACCGAATTATGTTTCAAATCGTCATGGATCTTGAACGTATTACACCGTGGGCTTGGATTCCCCAAGATTGAACTCGAAGACTCGAATGCTAACATCAAACCTTTCCAAGTTGCAGAAAGTATCAATGGGTCAGAATTTTCTTGGACATTGGGTAGGGCTATCTTGTATGCCACTTGGGAAAATGCCAAATTTTACTCCCAATTGGAAAAGAATCGTCAACAACAAGATGTTGATATCAAGATTGGTTATTATCATGCCTCGTCGCCGAACTTGTTCATATATGGTGGTGAGAAACGTGGAATTGATCCAAGACCGAAATGGACTAAGTATAGTGGGAATGATAAATCATCATCGTCAAATAGTAGTACCAATAAGGATAAGCATAAAGGAGATGATCATGATCATGATTGGGAATTAGAAGATGTTCATAAATCGTACTCGTCATTGATCATATTCATCTTACTCCTTGTGGTGATATATTTCATCCTTGGACCAAAGAAACGTCATTTGATCTACAAAAAATTGAAAAAAATTTCAATTAATGTGTCGCGGAAATTGAAAATACCATCCGTGTCGAATAGTAGGTACTTACGGTTGGCTGGTGATGGGAATGATTTGGAGTTGAACGAGTTGGGTAGTGGTGATGAGAATAATAATAACAATAATAATAATATTAATAATAATTTCGTCAATTTGGAAAATGAGATTGATGATCATTTCCTGATCAGTGATGATGAAGATGAAGAAGAGGATGATATTCATCTTGAATAAGCATTGATATTTGAAGCTATCCTATCCAAAGAAGAATCATATTAAGACATTGAGTGGGTGGGTGAATAATTATCTACCATGGATCATCCTATATCTGTTGTTTCTTGTGATTGTTATTCATACATGTTTGGTTTTATCTTTCACTTTTTCTTCATAATCTGCTATCTTCTGCTTGATCTGTTAGTCAAATGTTGCTGTGAAATTATTCAATTCCATGTGAGAGGAGGTGGGGAGGTAGAGGTCATTTTCTGATGATGTATATAATTCTAGATGCTGTTCTGCTTTTTTTTCTTTTCATTTCTTTTTGCTTGCTTGTGTGTGTGTGTGTTTGTTTGTTTTATGATTATCTATATTTCATCATTGTTTCTTTTATTTGTTTGTTTTCAACTGTGTTTTTTTTTTTTTGACTTTTAAATCTTACCTCGCTTTCTTCGCTTGCTTCTTCTTATTTTACTTGTGTCATAATCTTTTTTGACTGCTTAGT